>SNQJ01S0141796.1:0-24783 GCA_010110895.2 Picea sitchensis | reverse complement strand
TGGTTGGCCCAACTTGTCATTGCCTCCTCCTCCTCCACCTGTAAACCCAAATTATCAAATTGCCCCTGTACACTCACCCTTCAGTCCTCTCATGCTAGAAAACAACTCAAAACCGAGGCTCCCCATGTGCAAGACAAAGGTAAAGCTGTTTCTTCCCCCTCATCTCCTTCAAGTGACTCAGCTAAATCAATGTCCTCCCGTATGAACCTGAGGGACGATTGTTCCCATGTTATTAGTGAGATTAAGCCTCAAGGTTCAAATCAACCTAAGGATAATTCTGGGAAGTCCAAAGGGGACAACAATGACATAAGAAGGATTGCCTCTCAAAGTGGAAAATATGGATTTTGATTTATGCGTTTATGGTTGATTTGTTGAAAATAATGCACTGGAGAAATTTTTGGACAACAAACTATTTTTTGGATAATGTGGATATTTACATGTTTTAGATATAGTTTGAAATATTTCTGATATTTAAATTTCAAATTTTGGAAATATTTATGGAAGTTACAAGGAGACATGTGTTTAAGTGGTTGTCTAATTGTGTTTATTTTTGTAAATAAATAAAAGGGAGTCACAAGGGGTCCCACCTACTTAGTTATTATTTAATAAAGACCCTTAATTATTATTATTATTATTATCACTTCCCTTAAACTAAAATTAGTTAAGTTTAATTAACTTAACTAAAGGAGGTAGTTGAACTACTTCAATTGATTTGGAATGCATAAAAGCCAAATGAGAAGGAAGAACAAGGGGGGAATATAAGGAGAAAGAAATACTAAGGTTTGCTCATTTGTTTTCATGAGATAGTTCAGTTTTCATTCATTCTTCAATTCATTATAGGCCTAATTCTCTTTTTGACTGTAGGGTCCTATTGTAGACAACAAGGTTAAAAGATGAACCACATCATTCAGATGCTTGTTTCAGAGGTGTTGATCTATCTTTGATAGTATGTGTATACTTGTCTATTAATGGATTAGATTTAATAACTGATAAATGATATTGTGCAGAGTCAAGTTGGCAGCAGTTCGTGGCAAGCTGATCCATATTTTTAAGTTCAGTTTTTACTTCTTGTTAGAGTCCTTTTGTATGGTTTTCATCGGGGATATCTAAGTTTGACCTTGGTCCATGCCCCCACAGGGATTTTGTAAGGAGAAAGATACTTTTGATCTCTTGGAATGAAATAAATCGATTTCTATTCTATCTCAGTTGTGTGAACATGTGACTTGGTTACTTTTGGTTTTGATCTCCACATTTATGTTTTGTAATTTGTATATTTTGAGAAAAATTATATAAAAATTTCATATTTTGCAACAATCTTTTCATTTTAAAAATCAACCTAAGCCCTTGTAATTAATACTTGTGGATTGGGAAATACTTTTTGAGGGTATAAAGCATAGGGCGGTATTCCCGTCTATCTTGTCTTAGCCAGGCGGGATTAAAAAATGCTTGAGTAAGATAAATTCATATCTTTTCCTCAACACATAGGATTTCATATTCACGTCTTCCTTTATTTTTAGCATCCTTTCAAGTTGTTGCATTGACTTCATATGCACAAGGATTTAAATAAGGTGTTAATCGTTCTCTTACTACAAGTGATCAAAAACCTTAGTTTAGCTTCTCTCTTCGAAACGACTTGGTGTTAGCCTTAGGACTTTGCATTTGCATTTCATTCCTCATAATTTATAGCTCAACACCTTGCATTCTAGGTTAGGAAAATTATATAAGATCATTGATTCTGCATCAATTGTATTTTCATCCATTAGGGTTTCATCATATTCATTCATCTAACATAGTTTAATGTTCTTTCTTTCAAGCAATCATTAGATTATGGTTTAATAAGTATTTTACTTAACATTTGGAATATTTTCCATTGCGTTCTTGTTAATTTAGGACTAATTTACTATTTCTGTTGTAAACTTGTTGTTTCTGAAGTATATTATCTCTTATTTCAAGTTTATTTGCAACAACTATTTTTCTCTTTGATAGCTAGTGTATCGACCTTTTTTCTCTTTTCTTTTAGCTATTATTTCAGGGAATTTAACTTGGTTTTCTTTCTTAGCAAGCATAATTGATTGTCTTAACATCACTCTTCACACACACAATCAAATTTCTTTCCCTAAATCATCTCAACCTTACTTTGACTTGAACCTAACTAAATCAGTTACCAAGATAGGGGCATAGGGGCTTTGCCTTTAGCTTGCTATAGAATCCTTGAGGTTGTTAGGGAAGCCACCCTTGTGATGGATCTTCTATCTGGGTATTCACTGGCTCTGATAAGTACTTTTCTTTTTGTGACAATAGAGTATATTACACTGAGTTTAACATCCAGGTGAAGGCTTTACTGAAGTGTTGGTTAAGGTGATAACTACTCCTACTTGTATATTAAACATAGAATTATTAATGTGAAAAAAAAAAAAGGCTATTTTCAAATTGTTGGAGTTCTCTTCTTATATTTAATCACTCCATGAATTTGTTACAAAAATCCCATCCATTTGAAATGTCTAGCTTGTTGGAGCTTACTCCAGGTTTGCAATTATTGCAGATGTTGAGGATTGGTGTTATCATTTGGAATCATCATTGCAAGATTTTTACACTAATGATCCAATGCAATAATCAAGAATAACATCGTTGTTACTAACATACTTCTTCTCACTTTAGTGCTTGTGTGCCTTGGTTCTAGGGGGTATTCATAATTGAATTTGATGAAATTTGCAAGTTAGGTCAGTAATATATGCATGTTAGTTCTAGGGTGTATCCCTAGTTGAATATATTGAATTTTTCATGTTAGGTTGATAGATATTCCTAGAAACCAAAAAATCATGACAATCAAGATGTTAAAAACAAAATTTTAATGTAGAATTTGATCATTGCCTTAAAGCCTTAGTGAAATGAAATCTAAAAGAAAGGATACAATTTATAGGGTGAATGGAAAATTGGGAGCATATAAAATTAGAAGAAAATCATTACCAATCAAAGAGAACACTTGAAACATCGATTGATCAACAAGAGAGTATTCACTATTAACACACTACTACATTTGGGTGCAAAATAAAATGTTTTCAGGCTTTGATGGAAAAAATTCAATTGTGATGTCAGAATTGTTTTTAGAAATTGAAAGGAGTTACATTTTTTTTCTTTTTATCTCGATAGATGTTGTAATTTCAATGAAGTTCTTAAGGTGTTGGAATTTTGATGTACTAACAATGGAATTCCAATGCTTACATGATTAGACCAAATGACCAGTTGACGGAGTCAATAAATTTGACTCTGCCAACTTTGACTATGTCAAATTGTAATTAATGTTCCTTTGTCTTTGTGAACTCTATATATTAAAACTTGAGAGATATGTTTACTATTATGTGATACTTGTGACATATGTAATATCACTTTTGCCATTTATATGATGTATGAAACAACTTTTTTCTATCTACTTTTAACATCCATTTTTTAATCTATAAAGTTTGAATTATCTACATAATCCAAATTCTCTTTAGGTAAACAAATTGTAAATAGATTTTAAGTTCTATGTTTAATTCTTTGAATATGTTTGGCCTTGTATATATTGCTTCAATGGATTTTGTTGTAATAGATAACAATTCCAAATGATCATGAAAATTTGAGGACCATTGCTAGTTTAAAGGAGCAATATGGTGATGGCAAATTTTTTTTACCTTACATTCTGAAATACATGAGAATATTTAAAAGGGAGTCAAATCGAAACATTGTTTCGAGTTTGGGTACTTTTAAGGGGAGAATGAACATCACCCGTTGGTAGGTTATTTATTATATGCTTTTATTATCATCATACAAATTTCTATTTTTTAATATTTATATATACATTGAAATATTTTGATTGTTTGTTTAAAACAAAGCATCTAGGCTTGGATTGCTAAGGATAATGGAAATTTGTAGTAGAAATATTGGTGAAGACACTGATAGAGATGGATGAGATGGATATGAAGATAATCATATGGAAGAAAATGATACCGATATAATTGAGAATAATGAGATAAATAAATTATCAATGCCACCTTTTCTCCAACGGATGATAACTTTGATGATATTCATGATATGCCTTTGATTGATAAGGATAAAAAATACTTATATGAAGGTTTGAGGACAAATATTCTCTTTCAGACACAATGTTATCAAAACATATCCGGTTTTTCTAAAGTGGCTAGTTTGATTGATTCCTAGCCTGTATTAGTCCAAATCATGCCCTCAAATAGGGTATGGATGGTTCTACTATGGAACCAACAATTTCTATGTTGAAATAACTTTATTTTCATTAACCGGCTAGTTCTATACTACACCATACAATAGGAACACAAGGGTACTAAATATGACATAAAAATCCAAGGTTTACATCACCATTAGCAGAGATATTGTGGAGTGGAAATAGAGACCCCTTGACCCCTATAGGTCATGAAATATCATGTTTTTTATGTATTTTTTGGTTTATATATAGATTGTTATTGATATTTTGGTTATATGGACCCTTACTTGCTATATACATGATAAAAAATTGCATATTTGTGTTTAATGGTTTGGATTCACATGGATGTAAATAGATATATCTATTTTTAATCAAAAATTTAAACTTTTATCTTTATTTTTTTGGTGTGCAGTTTTTTCAATTTTTAACCGGTTCTAGTTTTTGGGGTCAATTGGTTCTAATAACAATGTTACTATATTTTTGTTTGATGAGAACTTGAGGTATTGAATGGTTTTAGTCAAACTCATGTCTCACACAGATCCTAATATATGCAATATAATTCTTCATACATGAATAACACTTTTTATTCTCTACTTTTATTGTTAACTCTATAAATGATGAAATATTGATAAATATTCATTACATTAAATAATTTAATTATTTTCTTTTAATATTATAGATTGTTAGGTGATTTTATTCTACCACTATCAAATAACTTACCTCGCTCATACCAAGAATTGTCTACCATTATGAAAAATATAAGAATGGAGTATCAAGCCATTAATGCATGTCCTAGTGATCATATTATATATTATGTACAGCATGAAACAAATTTGGAATGCCCTCAATATGAAATTAGTATATATTGAATTGATCAAGTAACAAATAAAATGCTTTGTAAGGTTCTTTGTCATATTCCCATAATCCACATTTGCAGCGATTATTTAGGTGTCAAAGCATAACAAAATTATGGATTTCCATGTATGGAACATAAGTGAAGACGGTGATCTGTGAATGCATGCACATGGTTCTGCATTTTTGGGATGTCAAAAGAAAGATGACCATTTTAAAGAACATCATAATGTTAGGCTTTCATTGGAATTTGATGGTGTCAATCCATTTTGGAGATCGTAATGCATTTACTTAATTGTGGCCTTTTTTTATAAACACTAACCTTTCTCATTGGATGTCAATAAACAAGGGGCACAAAAGGTTGGGAATGATTATTCTATTTGTTTTACAATATTGTTTCCAACATATTGTTTTCATTTGTATATTTGTTATAATTTATCATGTAGCCTGAGTAATAAATACATGTATTTTCAAATAAATAGGTAGGTTACCAAGTTAAATATATGGATATATATATCAAGCCTTTTATTTAATAACTTCTAAAGTTATGCACCAGTATCACTATGTATGACATTTCCAAACCAATATGGAAAAAATTCCAGTACACAAGCTGCTTAAGGACAATTCATGATGCCCTAGGGATAAATTATTTTCCTGGTAATGTAAAGTAGTGCACTTTTACGACGTATGATTTTATCAATTATTTGTGCATTTTTTTTAATATTTTATTGGTATACTATTATTGATATTATTCCATATCTTGTAGGTATTCAATAAAAGGGAAAATTTGTAGGTATGTGTTCTAGACTTCTATTTTAAAACATAATTTCACCTCTTTCTTGAGGTTTTTCGTATCTCAATCTATGAATTTTCATCCTTAGAGATATTATTATTAATACAAATAAACAATATCAACAAAGGAATATTTCTACAACAAGCCCCAAACCAACATGCAATTAGGAGAAATTATACCAAAGTGGGCCAATAAGTTTTAGCCCTTTAGGGAAGTCTTATCACACATAAAACATATATGAAAATCACTTATGATATTTGTACTTAATAAAATTTTCCCTATATCTTATTCAATATAATTTTAAATCACTTAATATAATTTGGCCTTAACATGTCAAATTAGCAAGACATACAAGTGCTAGAAATTACAAACCATGAAGAGAATAAATGGTGAAAATTAAATCTACTCAGTGAGACAATTTGAATGGTTAAGGAAAAAGTTACATATATATATGCATGAGATGACTAATCTATGTACCCTCTATCCTTATCATGAGACTAGTACAATCCTCTAACTCCACACAAAGCCTATCTAAGAGAAAACAATGAAGAAAATCCTGGCTCACACCAAAGGAGCTCCAACAAGCTAACATCACACAAGCATGTCCTCTAAGGAAACATGTCTCCTCTTCTTATTCTCTTCAACAAGTACAACCTAGGGTTTCATATCAAACCCATAATATCTAAGTCTACAAGGGATGAAACGATAACCTTGGTATTCAAAGAGGCACAATGATCTAGTTATTTTAGGCACAAAATGAGAGGCGAAGATATAATAAAGAAATGCACAAAGATATCCGCGATATCCAATAATATAAAGCGTGCTCGAGAGATGAAACCATAAGCAGAAAGATACTATAATACGCAATTTCTATTAATGAAAATGCAGAGAGGCTAGTAAAATACGGGTAGAGACTACAGCTAGAATGGTGGCAACTTATCTCCAAGAAGAGATGTGAGAACTACTCGCATTAAGCAAAGAAGATGATTACAAATGGGGCTCTCAAGGTGTTTACAATAAAAGAATGTCCAAAAACCCTAGACATCAAAAACCTAACCCTAAGAGATGAGCGCCAAAGTCATGTGGGCCCGTTTGGGTAAGTCGGTGCATCAACTTCCCATGGTCGTAAACTTTTCATATGATCTCCATTATAGGTACATGATACATATAGTTAGAAAGGTCTATTTGAGGAATACAAATACTAATAGAGAATGTCATGGTTTGGAACGAACTAATATTTGTCGACCAGTTGATGCCCAAAAGCGTCGTTTAGGGCCTCAATCGGCTCCAAAAGTTCATGACCTGAAAAGCACCAAAATTGCAGAAAACTATTTTTGGCGAGTTGGAAAAGGTGGTGTATCGATATCCACCTAGATCAATCCCCTCAAGCGTGGATGCTCCATGGGCTTAATTCCCAGGAGGGAGAGAGAATGGGGTTCTTGAATCGAATCTTGGTGAGTTGCTTGCTTTGTTGGAGGAGTTAGTTGCTCGGTTTGTGGAGATGTCACGAACTTTGTTGAGAAATTTAGTCACGTTCAAAAAGTCCAAGCTACATGAAAGGCCTTATGAATGAATATTTTTGCTTTTCTGCAACCTTTTCGAACCACTTTTGTTTGATAGAATGTGTTTGGGGTGAGGCTGTAGTGGTTTCGGTGTCCTTTTGTTCCCCTTTTGAACATATTGTGAAAGCTGAATTTTGTAGCATGAGATATTACCTTGCGACACATTTTAGGTAGGACAATAGTGAGAACTTACCCACAGTGATACGTAGAGATGACCCCCTAGAGTAGTAATCATATTACAGAGTCGAGACTCATAAATAGCATGACACTTCCACATATATGGTTGGCCAAGAAAATCGAGACATCAGGTGAAACATCATGTCTACCTCATCCACGAAGGTTTGGATGCTATGACAATCGACAATGTTACGACACATAGATCTCATCCACAGCAAAATGCAGATGTTGTATGGATGCAGACGTAGTGTTGTCGACAATCAAGCGTTGATCGACCTCTCTTGAATCTGAGTTCTTCAGCTCCATATCACCAATTAAATGCTGGAGTACCCTTCACCCATATGTGAATGAAAAAAGGCACTCCCTCTCTTCAAAATCTGTTGGTTCTCCTGGTTGAAATGTTGTAATTAAGCGACAATAACAATAAGGTTCGTCTGAAAGCCTAATGTTGGATCATTACCCCTTAATTGGGGCATATTATATTAGTAATTTTAGTTTATTTATATTGACTTTAGGCCATTGGTTGTAATTATACCTCTAGTCTCCTATATATACCAGGGGACATTTTCGTGCAATCCTCTTGTACTTGAACATTTTAGTGGGGTAAAGGAGGTTGCCCCTGAAGAGACTTATTATATGAAATTATCTGTTCAAGGCGTTGATTACTTTCTGAGAGTTTTCTGTGCTATATTGATGTTTGGTTCTTAACATGGTATCGAGCTCAAGGTCTTGGGGGTTTCAACTGCTTCCCATCGAGACAGTGAAATTTCGCTATAACTTTTTCTACAACGTTGAAGGAACGTATTGGAGGGTATTTAGTAGACGAATCAAGGTACGTTGGAGTTCAAAATTCAGCTCACGAGGCCTTATACTTTCGGAGATACAACCTATACAAGATGGGTTCTGGAATCATCATGAAAGCAAGGTCATTACGGAATTTTCACTATAAAAATTTTTCTGTAGGTTTCAGACCCTAAAATCCAGATGCCACTTACAAAAAATTAGTAAGGTATCTGTGGTAAAATGCTCAACTTCTGGGTCATCTTAAATTTAATATACACCTTGTGTAAGATAAAGCATCTGACTAGTCCTATTGACAAATCTCAAGAAGGTGTTCCAGGAAAAAGAAACATAACTCATAAGTATCCAAGTTAATTGGGGCCGTTTACTGGATCGTGGAGCTGATCCGTAGTATTTTGGGTGCACGTTTTAAGAGTTTGATATCAATTATTTTGTTGCCGGGGCATTCTATACAGTGAGATCTCCTGAAAAGGCCAAAAATGAGCAAGTTATGGGGAAGTTACAGTAAATTCCAATTGGAACATCCAATTCTGATCAAACTTGTGGAGTGCTTGAAGACATGTCAGAGAGAACTACCACCTAAAAGAAAGTTTCATCCCTTATGGGTATGAAATTTTGGAGATAGAACAGAATAAATATTACAATCTAGCAAAACCACCTCAAATCAGACTCAAAAGTGATGTTGGCCAACATGCCACCCAAAAGGGACCTTCTACATAAACTAAGCCTCGAGAAAATCCTTATTGGACTCTTTATGAAGGTGAAGAAATGTAGGGACATAAATGATTTTAAAGAGAAGACAATAACCAAGATGAACTACAGAGATGATGGAATTCAATGGAAGCTTAGTTGGATATTAATATGGATGGCTTAAAAGGGAGATCATGGAAGTATTGAGAAATTTAAGTGAATAGAAGACACCCAAAAGTGAAAATGCATCCCATGAAATTCATGGTAGGGACACAAGGAAAGGCTGAATCAAGAATGGAGAAGCTCCAACTTTGGTTTGAAGACCAACCACGTTCCTAAGATTGATATAGAGGAAGTTTGATGGCAGGAACCAATCATGGATATACTTCGGATGGAACAATTCTTTGATCCTCCATAATGTGCCACATACACACAATAGTGCAATTGCTTCTTTATATTTAGAACCTAATCAATTTGTTTGGTATCGATATTTTGTTCCGCCAAATGGCTAGATCACTTGGACAATTTCATGGAACAAATGATGCTTTACTATGAGGATACAAGGAAGCAATACCTTCTTTGTGATTGATAAATCTCAAGAAAAAGAGGTTAAGTTACCGAGCACATTGAGAACTTTCAAAGATTGAATATAAAAGGTAACCCGATATTCGAATGAGCACTTGATTGATGTGTATTCATAGGAACTTTAAAGGACAACATTCAACATGAGGTTCTGTTGGGAACCCAAATCGTTGGAAAATGCATTTAAGGTGGCAGAAATGTTGAAAATAAAAATATGGCTATGGCTACTAAGAAGAACTATTCTGACATCTATAGAGAGAACAATGCTCCTTCTCCTAAAACACCTCAACCTACAGATTATTTTCAACAGTGCGGAAAAGAAAGAAAAAGGTTTATGCTTTAATTGCGACGACAAGTGCAGTAAGGGACCTAAGTGTGGTGAGAAAGAAATTATTCTACATAGTTGTGAAAGGAAGAAGAACAAGAACAAGAGCCATCTCAAGATGAAAGCGTAGAAACAATTTCATCTGAAAAGTTGACTCCCACAATATGGGTGTAATGCATTGGTGATTAACACTCCTCAAACCCTCAAGATTGAAGGGATATCAAAAACATGAGTGTAGTCTAGTATTAGGTACTCATAATTTCATTCATGATAATTAGCCAAGATCTCAATTGTTTTGTATATCCCGACACCGAGTTTCAAGTAATGATTGCAGATGGAGAGGAACTATCAATTAGCACCGGGAAAATACAATAAAAGATCAAATCTTACTATGGGGGAATATGTAATGAATAGTCCAATGATTTCTATACCCAGGTGAAGTGAGATGTTGTACTAGAGTCAATGGTTACAATCATTGAACAATGGCTTTTAATTTTCAAGAACTTTTCATGAAATTTTCATTGGAAGGAAAGAAATTGAGTTAGAGGTATCCGCGAGGCTTAGGTGATAGCTCTAACAACATGACAAAATTATTGAAAAGGGGCATCAAGGCATTGTGCGCTATGCTCACTAGATGTTCAAACATCTAAGCCATCTATTCCTCAAGATCTACAAAGGATCATTGATAAGCATTCCAAAGTATTTGAAGATATTCCCAAGGTCTCCCTCCCACTAAATCATGATCATGAAATTTGCCTAATTCTGGGGTGTTCCTCCTAACATTAGGCCATCTGGATACCATATGCCCGAGGAAAGAGTGAGTGGCATGGTTGAAGAAATGTTAGAGGTGGCATTATTAGACCTAGCCAAAGTTCTTACTACGCACCCGGTGGTAATGGTATTCAAGAAAAGATAACTCATGGCGTATGTATCCAAATTATAGAAAGCTCAACAAGATGACCATTAAAGACTGGAGTTTCCCATTCAAGTGATCGATGATTGTTTAGATGAACTACATGGAACAATCTATTTCACAAAATTGGATCTCCGTTCGAGGTATCATCAGAATCAGAATGAAGAAGAAGATATCCCAAAACAACATTAGAACTCATGAAGGCCATTATGAATTTTTGGTCATACTTTTGGCCTTGGATCTTTGTCCACATTAAGAGGGTTTGATGAATTCCATTTTCAAAAGCTTCCTTTGAAGTCCCAGTAGTATTTTTTGATGACATACTAATCTATAGCAAGTCTTTGGGAGGATCATCGCAACATGTTGACAAGTTATACAATACTGAGCAACAACTATATCTTAAACCATCCAAATGTTTCTTTGGAGTAAAAGGAGGTGATATTTGGGTCATATTGTATCTCATGAGGTCTCAAGGTAGACCCTAACAGGCCATGATGGTGGCCGATTCCCAAAACATTAAAAATCTTAGAGGATTTTTGGGTTTGACAGTTACTACCGCAAGTTTGTTCGAACTGGAAGAATAGCAACACCTTTAACGACACTAACTAAGAAGGATGCATTTTCATGGACTCCGAACAACTAAATATTTTGAACAACTTAAGAGGTGATGTGTAAAAGCTCCTGTCTTGACCACTCAGGACTTCACAAAAACCTTTATTATTGAATGTGATGCATCGAGAAATGGAGTTGGTGTTGTACTAATGCAAGAAAGAAGGCCCCAGGCTTTGAGGTCTGACCACTTAAGGTAAGGGACTTACACAAACCATTTATGAGAAGGAAATGATGGCAATACCCATGCATTGAAAAAATGAAGCGTCTTACACCTAATAAGGTAGGCATAGAATTCGGAAAACAAATCATGATAGTCTTAAATACTTCTTGGAACAAGACTATCTTAGACAGAACAACAAAAAATGGGTAACAGATATTGGGCTATGATTTTGAAATAGATCTATAAAAGGGGAAACAAAATGTTGTGGCGGATGCACTCTCAAGAAAGGATGAAGATATTTGAGGCCTTTCTTTTTGCTATCTCGATCATCCAAACCAGTTGGATAATAGAAGCAAGGATGAATGGAAAAATACTTGAAAAAGTGTGGACTCTCATTCAAAAGGTTGCAAGTAGTTCGAGTGCATAGATACATTTACATGGAAAAATGATTCACTATGGTACAAAAGATCACTTATATTTATGTAAGGACTCCCAACTCAAAAAAAAAGGTACTATTGGAGATTTACACACTCTCGGTAGGAGGGCATAGGGATTTTTTAACCTACCATAGGAGTCAAGAAGGATTTTTTGGGATGGTCTTAAAAATAATGTTCAAGGTTTGTGTGAGATGTGTGGTTTGCCAACAAAATAAGGTGGAAACAATTAAGACCCAGTCTGAAGGAAGAACTGGTGATTTGTTGATAGGCGACCAAGTATGCACACTTTTGTGCACTCTCATCCCTTCAAAGCTAATGCAGTTGCCACCGCATTCATGAAGTGATTCAAAAGCTACATAGCTGTTAAAAGATTATTGTAAGTGACATGAATCCCATATTCACTGACATTTTTGGACATAATTATTTTCTTGTTTGGGTACTCGGTGGATCATAGCTCATCCTATCATCCTCAATGGGTGGACAAACCGAGATAGTGAGACAAATGCGGAAGGCTACCTTCGTTGCTTTGTCTCCCATAAATGAAACACAGTGGTTCAAATGGTTACTCTTGGTGGAATGGTGGTATAACACTTTGCTTTCTGCCCAACAAAAAATGGCACCATTTATGACTTTACATGGATACCACCCTCCTTCCCATCATATAGCTTCTCTAAAAGAAAAATCTAAAAGGTTCAAGCGGTGGAAGATCATCGAGAATCAACAACAAATTCTCAGAATCTTAAGGGACAACGACCATGGCACAAATAGCATGAAACAACAAGGATCAACATCACAGTGAAAAGTTTTGGAAGCTTGAGGATTCAGGTGTTTTAAGACACAACCTTTAAACAAATGTCCTCAGTAAGCCAAGAAAGGATAATAAATTATCACCAGAGTACTATGGATTGTATAAAGGGTGTTTGCAAAAGATTGGTACTATATCTGGCATACAAGTGGAGCTGCATATGCAGTACACCAGTTTTCCATGTTTCATGCTTAAGAAGGTTATAGGTGACAAGATCGAGTTCAAACTATATTTCGAGAACTTGGCCAGGGAAGGAAAAATCATATTGGATCAAGAAGCCACCACTGACACAAGAATTTGTCAACTAAGGAATAGATCCATTCCAGTTCTCATTACATGGAAACTATTGAGCTGAGGATTCCACTTGGAAGATGAGTCTTTTGCTCTGAAGCTTATCGGAAGTTACTCAGCGTTAGGACAACACGCTGTCTCAAGGAGGGCATGTTAAGCCCTAATGTTAACTCATTACCCCTTAATTGATATTAGTAATGTTATTTTAATAATGTTATTTTATTTATGTGGGGTTTAGGCCATTGGTTATCGATGCCTCCTAGTCTCCTATATACCAAGGATACATTTTCATTTTGAATCATCTTGTTGAACATTTAAATTGTAAAAGGAGGTTGCCCCACCGAAGAGGCTTATTATCTGAAATTATCTCTGTTTCAAGGCGTTGAGCTGGCACTTAGGGTTTTCCATGCTATATTGATGTTTTGGTTCTTAACAGCGTCGATGATTTGTCTTTACTAGTATTTTGGTATCAGATTTTGAATGAGGGTTCAACTTTTAGGTCTCGGTCACTAATGATTTTTTTGAGCGTCATTCATCGGTGTTGTACCATGGGATTTTGTGAAATCACACCATTTCACGGTGTCCTTCTTTGTCTTCCCATGACTCTTCTTTTTCTGTGGCTTGGAATGGTTTTAGGGAGGCGTTTTGTGGGGCCATCTTTATCATACTGGTTGTTGCGGATTTGCGGACCAGAACTCCCGCTTGTTTTGCTGCTTAAATTTATACTCGATTTACCTTAACATAACTCGATAAAGCGAGGACCAGAGTGATGAGATGTCTAGAAAATCCATTTAGGTTTGGATGTTTCTCGTAAAACCCATTTCATAACCAAATGTTAGTCTTGATACTGACTTGGTGGGCAAGGTGTAAGAAGAATATTGGTGAATGCGAAGCCTTGGCCTCTCTTGCCCTTGATGGTCCATCTCATCTTGGTCTCTGGTTGCCAACGGTAATACTATTCCTTTAAATCCACAACAAAATTCCCAAGTGGGCTGTTATATATTCCAGAACTCCTCTATGGAGCTCAAATGTTTTACATTGAGGAGAGAACCCCAAGGAGTCGAAGGTGATCTTTTCCTTGTCGGAAAATTTTGAACAAAATAACCTTCTAATAGATTTAACCATTTATTACAGAGGCATCCGCATCTATCACGACCTTCAAATGTGGAATATCGAAATTAACTTTGTACCTTGAAGGAGAGTTGCTTCCAAAGTGGTTTCTTGACGAATATGCATCACATTTGCTATAGTCCAACCAAATGAAGGATAATAGGAAAAATTCTCCATCATTGGGCTCGTCGCATTGAGCTTGCTCGAGAAACAAATTGATAGGATCGTTTAGTTTGTCATTTTCTTTCTTCCACCATGGAGGGTTTTTTCTTGGACGTCACGAGAGATTTCTTAAGAGAGACAATCTTGAGACTCAAGCCCTATATACTGGTACCTGGGCAGGGGATATGCACTGAAAAATTATCAAGAGCGGCCTGCTCTGATGCCACTAATCAAGATTATTTTCGGCACAAAATGAAATGGGAGATATAATAAAGAAATCACAGATATCTGGATATCAATAATATATGAAGGTCACCGAGATGCAGCCATAAACACAAAGATGTGTAATACACAATTTCTATTAATGAAAGAAATCTCACGAGACTGTAAAAATACAGAGCGAAAGATTAGCTAGAATGGTGGTAGCTTATCTTTGATAAGAGATGTGGATGCTACGTGCATCTGTTTGAGAAGAATGGATTATAATGAAGCTCCATAGGCCTTTTCTATTTTACTCATGAATGTCAAAACCTAGACATCAAAAACCTAACCCTAGGACATGAAGCATGCAAAAGTCATGTGGGCCTGTTGGGTAAGTTGATGCATCAACTTCTAGAGTCGTGGCTTTTGCATCACGATCTGGATTTGGCAGCATATGATACATCGTTGAAAGGTCTATCTGAGGAATAAAACTACTAACAAGAAACATAATTATCTCAAATTGATTAATATTTGTAGGATTTTGATACCCAAAAAATGTCGTTTATGGCCTCAGCGGCTTTGGAGTTCAAGGAACCGAAAAAGCGCCAAAAAATAGTAAATCAAAATTGCCCGAGGAAAATCGTTTGAGCCAGTTGGAAAAATTGGGTGGTCACCGATATCCACCAAGATCATTCAAACATCTCCAAGAAACTCTAAATACTCTAAGACAAGAGATAAAGTACAAATGAAGTCCAAAGAGATAGAGGAAAACTAGTGCACTCTCTCAGTGCATCTCTAACAGAAGAGGGTTAAGAATGAATTAAAATGAAAGGAATTTTTAGTCCTCTATATATATGAGAGGTAAGGGGGAGGACTATCGTTACATGGGATTATTCCTTACAATAAGCCTACAAAAGTGGATAACAGACTCACACGTGTGGAACACTACACTCCAAGAGTACACATGTTAAGCTCCAAAAGGTGATGTCATCCTAAAGCAGTGTAATCCATGGGATGTGTCCAGCTCCTCCTACAAGCCTCAATGACTCAAAACCTCCCAAGTCATGGCCTTTCGTGGGATCCTCCCACCATCTACACTATCCTGGCAAGTGTCCCCAAGTCCAACTCCAGGATCTCCATGAAAACTTGTCAAGCTACCCCATGTTGATAAGGCTCAACACACTCCTCCTAGTGCCAAGTACTCCTCCAATGTGTTCTCCAAGAAAGAAACCTCATCCATGTGGCTAACATGTAGAATATCACCAAGTTGTCTAAAGATATCCAACACCCTAAGGAATAATGTCATGCAAGCATCCAACTTAGGTCAAGAAACCATTGAGTAAGTAATCTACAATGTGAAAATCCATCATGGACATATAGGGGTTGATCATATACCATGTACCCCAAATCACATGAAGTAACTCACGATCAGGATTTAGGAGCAAAATAAGCGGGAGTAACATATTGAATATAATAAACACAAAGATATGAAAAATGACACAAATATCCGGTGAATAATGTCTTCTATTGAATAATGAAATGGAATGAAACATGAAAAATTCTTGAGAACTGAAACACTTTCATCACATGGTGAGCTGTCTCTGTCAACAATTGAGCACTCAAAACATCCATATGGGCTTGAGATGAGTACAATGAGGGTCTAGAGGCCTTCTTGATATTACTCATGAGTTGAAACCCTAGACATCCTTCTAGAAGATTGAAGCATCAAAAGTCGTATGGACTGGGTGGATTGGTGTGAAAGTTGGTACCTCAACTTTCTAGGGTGTGGTGCTGCATCTGGAGCTCCATTTGAAGTGTGATAGCCATTTGGAAAGGTATTTCAAAGAACTACATTCCACTATCAGAATCTAACTCCGTCTACAACCTAACTATGGCGAGCCAAAAAAAAAAACTTTTGGACTACTCGCGCGACTCTCGGAAGTACAACAAAGATCTTGTGACATGGCATACAAAATAAGCCGGTTGGATTAAGCGAGAGGCGACACATATCCACTTGGAGGATGTCAGACCGAGCCGACCCGAAGTGTAGAATCCAATTACAAATAAGCGCAATAGCGTGCTAAAAATGAACCACGAGGAGCAGGTTGGAATAGGTGGGTGGACAAAAAATATCCACCTGGATCAATACTTCCCCTTAACAGTAAGCAATGGTCTCCATTGCATTGAGTTTATGGGGGAGAAAGTGCACTGGATTTGGACCTGGGTGAGACACTTGCCTTGGTGTAGGAGTTTCCACTTGTGACAACCGATAAAAGCTAGATCCTCTGTACGGCAGTGCCCTTGTGCTGTGTGTACACTATCTGATCCGGGGATGTTTGTTCCAGCTATCAGTGGAGCTTGAAGGTCAATGGTGTTAGCTGTTACGTGATCGAACTGTCCAATAACGTTAAGGAAAATATATGACGAAGGAGTTACGTGAATACTCGATGCATGTAATGAAGGATTGATGTTGAGCTCAAAATAATTCTACCCACAGCCTTAGAGTAGTGTAAGGCCCATAAAAAAGTGCGCGAATATTTCGATGGGGCCTGATGAGAAGCTCCTTCTGCAAATGTAACGGACTTTGTCATAACACGGCTGACGTGAGCGCCTATGTTGATGATATTTGGCTTGGCTGCTTGGCATTGTATTTATGAAAAATCTCTTGGACATGTTGGGGATGTGATGAATCCACTCAATAAATATGGTGGATTTTCAATGCGTATATTGATCGGAAAATCTGTCGTGTGGTGGCAAGAGGAAGTGCTACATCAATGGGTCCCTAGAGGTTGGAATCTAAGGCCAACCAGAAATGGGCTATGGCCAGTGGAACTATGGAGAACCATGTTGTAGCTATGTTGAACATATGGGACCTGCTTGTCCATGTCGTGGTCTTAGAATAGTACATTTGGAGATGTGCACAATCATCGATTGATGACCTCTATTTGTGTAATCGGTTTGGGGGTGGAAGTAAGTGGATTTTGTGAGCTTGGTGTCCAACAAAGACAAGAGAATCAACCAAAATATTGCTGAGGAACCTACTGTCTCGATTGAAGATGATGATCTATGGTATCCCAAAGTGGACCCACACACTCATTCAAAGATGAGCTTGTCAGTATCTTCCGCTGTGACATTCTTCTTACAAGCTATGAGGATGACCATCTTTGAAAACAGATCAACGACCACAAACACACATTCATTTCAGCTGTTTGGGTGGACGACAAGCGGACATGTAATCATTGAGATGAATTCCCAAAATTCTCGAGAATAAAGGTTTATAAGCCTTGCTTCTTGATGGCTGGTTGAAATGGCACATGTAGTTGAATACGATATACTTGTTGATGTCTTGGTTTTGGCCAATAAAAATGATGTTTATGAAACATTACAATTTTCTCTATGCCAAAATGTCTGCGACTATGGTGGGCTTCCCAAAATCAGTTTTGTCAATTGTAGAAACATAGAATGGCGGGTGGAATAAGATTTCATCTTGAATGTGGAAATTGGTGAAAGTCGCACCTGTACCCAAGAGATAATATGTGGTGGAAAATTATGGATATTGCTGATAAAGTTGGGTCCACTTATATGCTTCATGTCCACGGGAATGAAGCACAATGGTAAGTGCAACCACAGGAGGCCCGGTGAGGCGATCCAACGACACGATTGTAGATACCTATGGTATACTTGATGTTGATATGGAAAATATTGCGGGTAGGTGGACCAATTTTGATGGTGGTCGTTTTGCAATTTACCCTGTGTCAGTATGAACTGCAGATGCTTTTGATCAATGTGTATGATCATCTATTTCCCTAAAATGTAATGTTTCCACTGATGATAGGCTTTGTACAATGGAATACATTTCCTTGTCATATAATGGTGTATTTCTGAACCCAATATCAGTGTCTCCTTGTGGTACATGCACTAGATACATAGTGGTGAGCGTGCCCCAACATAGTCATATGCATCGGTATCAATCTCAAATGGTTGTTTTAAATCAGGCAAGGAGAGTACTTGGGCTGAGCTTTAGTGATCGCTTCGGATCATCGAGAATCGCGTGGTAATCCTTTCCCGACACGAAATTTTCCCTACCACCAACCTTGGTCACTTGGCCGAGGGCCATGCAATATGGGAGTCTGCTAAACCATCGGTGAGAGTTGGCTGGATCCCAGAAGCTCTGAATCTCAAATCCCGATTATTGATTAGGGATGGCCGATCACGAACTCGACTTGGATGTGGCTGGATCAACATGTACCCCATTCTCATCAACAATGTAGCACAAGTATTGGACCTTGTTTATGCCAAAAGAGCATTTTTCAAGTTGGCATAGCTTGTGCTATGATAGAGTCTCAAAACCTGTTGAATATTTCGCATGTTCTCCTCCCACATTGTTGAAGATGAGGATGTCATCCAAATATACTACAAAGGAGTTGGTGAAAGGGTCTCAATACATCATCCATCAACCTCATGAAAGTGGTGGTGCATTTGTTAAGCTAAAGGGCGTGACTAGCCATTCAAAGAGACCTTTAGTTTTGAAGTTTGTCTTCCATACATCGGTTAGTTTGATAGAATTACTAGTGGTAGCAATTTGGGTCAATCTTTATGAATAAATTTTTCCCCTTTATTTTGTCAAGAAGGTCATCAATCTGGGAATGGGGTGGTGGTTCATGACTGTGATTTTGTTTGATGCTCCATAATCAATGTAGAGTAAGCCAAGTCCCATCCTTCTATTACGCACCAGTAGGTGGGATTCCATGAGGGATAGTGGGTACGATGTTTCCTTTGAGAACGATGCACGATTTAGTCATTTTTCCATCGATCGCATCGATTGTATTGGTCCATTAGGTAGAGTTGTGTTGGGGGTCAGATCAATTAGATGTTTGACGTGGTAGGGTGTTTGTACCCTTCTGGTGAGGAGAAGATGTCTCTATGTTATTCCATGATCCCATCCACTTTATTCTAGCGCAAAGGCTACATTGGCCGGAGTCTAAAGACAAAATTCTGCTTACTGTGAGAACAAATCTGAAGACGAACTTCCTGATTTGTGAAATTACCTTACTGCATTGTTTAGCAGAGATTAAAAAAATAATAGTAGGCGACTCTACCTCTGGGATCTTGTACAATTGTCTACCAAAGTAATAATAACACTGTGGGGTCTAGACTCATACACAACATGATGCTTCCACAAATATGGTTGTCCTAAATGAACATCTCAAACTTCAGGATCAATATCACACAATACCTCATCTTTGAAAGGCTTGATGTCGTAGGGAAGATGACATTGTTGGATGACACAAATATCTCTTCCTTAACAAAGCCAGCCGATGGTGTGGGGCTGCAGGTGCAGTGTTGTTAATTCTAGCCACTTGGTGACCTCTGCTGAAATCAAGTTCTTCTAACTACCACTATCGACAATGTGAAGTAGTAGAGACCCTTTACCCTCATCTGCAGTGAAAGAGGTGTTCCCCTTCTTCTGGTTCTTCTGGTTCTTGGCTGAACTTTGGTGAACGACAGTGGAATTGGGTTCAACATCGATAGTTCACTTCCCTCCTTCAGGATTTGACTCAGAATCAAAATCTACCTCTGAATCGGAAACTAGTGAGCTCATCCACGAGGGACTACTTGGAGAGGCATTCTTCGGTGTCGTGCCAAGGACTTTTATGGTACTCACCCATTTTCTTGTGTCCTTCTTCGTATTCTCATTGCCCTTCTTGTGTTGTGTCTTGGACTGGTTGTCCTGAGACCATCTCAACTTGGTCCATTTCTGTGTGGGTTGGGGATACCTTTGCCCTGATTTGGCTGTGAGGGGTTTGCAGGTCCAAACTCTCTCCTTTTCTGCTCGATCTTTACAACATATCTACCAGCCCCAATGAGGCGGTGTCCAGGAACTCCATTTATGTTTGAATGTATCTATGTACACAACTGTGTTGAGCACCAGATGATGCTCAGAGTCTTTGATGCCCAAATTTGATTCTCATGGGCATGGAAAATATTCGTTGAAAATCTGAACTTTTGGTCCCTTTCTTGACATGGGGTGGTCCATCTGGTGTACTGGTCCTTAGCAACCAATAGGTCAGTACCCTATTCCTTAATATGCGTCCTAGAGGCAATCCCATGTAGAGACCTGTAATTGATTCACCTCCATGACCCTTTTCTCCGTCAGTATCCCACCAGTCTTTAACATGAGGAACGACAACGAGTGCAAAGTGATCTTTTCCCTATCAAAAAATTATTGAATGAAATATTCTTCATGCAGATTCTTGTTTTATCTACAACATCACCAATCTATCGGTCCTTCAAATAATGAATATCAATTTACATGTACCTTGAATGGGATCTTATCACTTGATGGTATATAGCTTCTCCTGTGGGCGGGCATCGGAGGATCTGCGCAAGTTTTCCATCATTTCATTCCTTTGTCATGCGAAGGATTCCTCGAAAAGAACAATTCGATCTCATGCTCCATCATCTTCTTTTCATCCCCATGGGTTGTTTTCAACCAGCGCCGACCGTCTTGTAATGGATCGGTGGTTTAGTCCCAACCTTCTTGTACCAGATCTTTTCGAGGGGACATGCAGAAAAGAAAAAATAAATGAAGAAGACCACTTTGATACCACTGATCCAGATTTAGGAATGGAACGAACTGATTAATATACTGAATACAATAAACACACAGATAACGAGAATAACAAATATCCAGTGAACAATATCTTCTGTTGAATAATGAAATAAACTAAAATTGTCAAAACGCAAAACTGAAACACTTGCTCGAATGAACAGCTATCTTCTAGAAGAGATGTGGCTGCTACATACTTCTAATAAAATGCAATATAATGAGTGACTCAGGAGCCTTTTATATTACCATGGTCTCAAAACCTAGGCAATCAACATAATGACCCTTGAAGGTGAAACACCAAACATCACGTTGGCCCTATGGGTGAGTTGGTGTAAGTTGGTACCTCAACTTCCCAGGGTCATAACTTTTGCATACGGAATCTATTTGAGGCGATAATGATAGCCCGGTGGAAAGGAAAATCCTCAGAAAGTACACATTTTCCTCAAAACCTAACAACTTCTATATTTCGACTGTGGTGAGACAAAAAAAACAACATTTAGTGCCCCAAAAAGGCCCTCGAAAGGTACGGCAAGATGTTGACATGGCTTATACAAAATGCAACCAGTGGATTAGGTGAGGAGCCACATATCCACCTAGAAATGTGAGACTCAAAAACTACAAATGTGTCCCACAGTACCGAAATACAAAAAGAACACGATGAACAAAACGGACTCCTGAGCAGTTTGGAATAGGTGGGTGTACCAATATCCACCTGGATCAACTCCCAAACATGGTGTAAACACTCAATAGTGACTCCAAAGATAAAATCCATTTTAGGAGATTTTTTTTCACTAACATCTATCAACTCCCCCTACAACTCCACTAATTCTACCCTCTACAAATATATACCTGTTGCAATATCAGAATCAATTACTATCTCCCAAAAATGAATTGTCACTTGTTGAATGTGAAGCAATAATGCTTCTCACAATACACATCATACCTCGTTAGGATAGAAGAGGTAAGTGGGATTATCACTCTTCATTTATAGCCTAAGACTAAAAATCAAAATTCCTAACATGAGACAGCGGATTTTAAGTAATTTGATTTTTAATATATTTTATCATTCATTTTGTTGCAGTTTACCTAATGCATAAAATGAAAAAAATAAAATGGATAAAGAGAATATTACAATGTCAATTAGAAATGTACAAAAATGAATGTAATTTTTTCTTAAAGACTTAAACTTATAACAACAACGAGAATAAGAAGAAAACTAAAGATACAAGCATCTACAAAAATAAATGTTGGAGAAATAAGAGTAAAAAATGAGGGGAAATATGCAGTGATCCTTTATAAATAACCGGTCAACAGATTGAGATAAATGATTTTACAAATTTCTGTGAAGACTTGGACCAAAGATGTCCTTAGAAGCCTCAGATGTGAAAAATATCCGTACAAAGACAAATAAGTTCCATAGAAGGAAAATGAAATGCTAAAATCAAACTTGGACCACCTCAAGCGATGTGAAACATAGTTAAATTATGAAAAATGTGTTACTAATTAGCACTAAACATGTTTTGAAACTTCTAATATGTGCAAGCAGCTCACAGAAAAATACAATAATATGAGAGCCATAGGATCAATATCACATGCCTTTCCTTGTCACTATTCAAGTAAATACCTACTATCAACAAAGTATTTTAACTCATAGAAATATTAGAAATGGTGAAATATGATCACTAGTTAAAGCTCTCAAATCTTTAGCATACGTCTCATGTAATTTATTAATGTACTTTAATTGATCTCCTCCTTTCCTTTTGTACCTTCCTTAAACAATGATTCAATTCAATTATCTCATATAAATTAACATTTATTTTACGAGAGTAAAATATTGATTATGAGTCAATGAAGTAGTTAAATAACAGGGAAATATGTTATTTATAAAAAGGTAGGCAGGTTTCCCACTAGACACTCATAAGGGAAGAAAACTTGCCAAATAAGGAATCATACACTACGTGCGATCATAATTTGAATGGAAGAATATATATATATTACTACCTTGTCCCTCCAAAATTGTTGACATAAAACACAATATCTTTAATAGCCAAAATTTGAAAATTTCAAACCAAGTCAAAGTCTTGAGAATGGGAATCCTACATGATCATATATATATATATATATATTTTTTTCTGTTTTTTTTTTTTTTTTTTTTTTTTTTATAATTAAAATTTGAAAATTTCAAACCAAGTCGAAGTCTTATCCACATCATTGTAAATATTATCAACATAAAATATTAGTACTGAGATATCTCAGGAAACATGTCTAAGTGAGAAGATTCCCTTTTCTCTTCTTGTTGTAACTCCTTTTCACTTGCATTGGAGTGGATAGAAACATATTTCAAGGTTTATGAACTTGAAGATTCTTTCATAGGTTTCTTTCCCTTTTCATATGTAGGTAGCTTTAAAGAAGAGTATTTAACTTCAATGTAAGGATGATTCTAAGCGAAATAATTAGTAGAAGGGGAAACAAAATCAACAACAAATTAAGATCCTACAAAGAATACTAACCACCTGTGAATACAAAGGAATATAACCAGGTTTATGAACTTGAAGATTCTTTCATAGGTTTCTTTCCCTTTTCATATGTAGGTAGCTTTAAAGAAGAGTATTTAACTTCAATGTAAGGATGATTCTAAGCGAAATAATTAGTAGAAGGGGAAACAAAATCAACAAAAAATTCAGATCCTACAAAGAATACTAACCACCTGTGAATACAAAGGAATATAACCTTGAATCATAAGAAATATGCCAAACTCCAACTTCCCTCAAGTAACAAAGACTAGTCAAAATGTTTGGACACCACATCATGAGGTATCTAGGATGTCCTGCAAATATAATCACATCTCCACACAATACCAAGACAAGTGTATCATATCTATCAAAATCACAAAGATAGGAATTTGAACAAGTCAACTCATCGATCATGAAACACCAAGCTCGTGGTATATGCAACAACCCATCTAAGGCTACCAACAACCCGTGAACATGAAAATCCCTCTCATGTTCCTCAAAACATCCAACAACCAAAAAAAACTTGAACTAGGTTAATTCCTTCACCTTGAAATAAATCTAAAGCAATAGTAACCTCATGGTCAACTCCCTCTATCTAAGAGAATATGAAATCCTTGTCCTTATTTTGCATAATACTCACATCAATTGCAAACCTAGAAACAATCCCAACATCATCCTCCATCAAGGTATCACACCTCCCCTCCTCAAGACAAATGGAAGACTCACAAATGGAAGAAAATAATGCAATAAGACTATCATATCTCCTAGGAGGTACACTCCCCCTCACTAAATATCTAGGTGCACCTACATGGTCTCAAGCCTCCTCAAAACTAGTAGGCTGATCTAGCCTTTCACTAGAATGTACAAGTGCCATTGGATCATCAAGTAACCTATAAAGGCCACCCCCTCTCACTCTTCTAGTCAAATTCCTCAGAATAGGTAGACAAAAATAATTGATGCTAAAGTGTTGA
>SNQJ01S0141795.1:0-24783 GCA_010110895.2 Picea sitchensis | reverse complement strand
GACATGCAAAGATCCATGTCATAAGAAATGTCATGGCCACCAAACATACACCGTGGATCCATGCCAATATGACTCAAATCTGAACATAGCCACCAAAAATACACTGTGGATCTATGTGTTAAAGAATCAAATTTGAACATATACATGAGACATAAACTGTGGATCTATGAAACATTACAATCTGAATATACTCCAACGCAACCTGAATCTGTCAGAAAATATCCAGGGTCTTCATCTCCACCACTCTATAGTAGGAATCTAACCATGAGAATACATGTGTTGAAGTCGAACATGGTAGAAACCACTTGATTACTGATCATTAGTGTATACCATTAACAAGTGTGAGGGAAATCATCATTAATTTCAATGACTCCCAAGGTACACTAGTACAATCCAACGAATGTGAATTTATGAGTTGAAGTCGAACACTCGGTGGAATATCCCGATCAGGGGTCAATAATGAAAACCCAATGTTGAAAGAAATGAAACCTTTCATTGAGGCATCAAGTTCCAAGGTACCAATTAGTTTTTGAGTCTAATTCCTGGATAATGAGTTGAATTCGACAAGAAAAGACTCGTCACAGGAGGGACCTAATGCATCCCTCATCAATGATAGAAAACCAATAAAAGGATTTGAAGTATAATAGAGTAATAAGTGATTTCGGACCGACTCAAGGATGGCCAACACAATAGAAGGCTTAAGGACTGCAGAAATGGCGGACACAATAGAAGGATTTCTAGCTTGAACTTATCTTTGAACATATTGATGACACGACAACTGTCTTGGAAACAATGACTCAACAACAGGGATCATAGATCAATTTGTAATCTTATAAAGGAGTATGATCAAGAGACAAGTGGATTTTCCAACCTAGACACAAAGCGAGTGAAAGGGTGTCATTTTCAAAAGAGACTCTTTCATAGAATACAGGTTTAGATACATTCCTTTCCCAATTTCCCCCCACCATTTTTGGCGAGTACCTCTTTATTTTTACACAAGCTTGAGGAGGATAACATATGCTTGAGCTGCAAGCTCATCCTTCGGATGAGTCCCCTGAAGTATATTTAACGAACCCTAGGAAGGAGTGGTTCGGTCCTATATGGGCCTTTCTATGTTTGTTTTACGAGTCCAAAGAAAAAAAACTCAGTGGTCTTTTCATATTTATGGAGTTTGAAAAGAACTTAAAGAGGAGTCCATAGTTTTTTATAATCATGATTGATTAGAGTGTTCCTATTTCCTAAAGTATTCAGATGAGACCAAAAAAGAGATAAACTACCACTCAACATACATTTTCTTCAAATACTTTAATGAGTGTGAAAAGAAAAAGATCGCTCGATAATATTTTCATGTTTAGAGAGTCTGAAAAGAGATTAAAGGGAACTCCAGGGGGTTCCTTTTTCTTATAACATTTACGAGTTTGAAAAAGTGATAAAAGTATACTCACCAATTTTTTTATCAGACAAATCAATAAGTGCGGACACAAATAGATCTCCTTAGTTTCACGCCGAAACTAGAACAAAACAAGACATAATATAAAAATTTCCCTAAGTTTTAATTATCAAGCAAACTAACTAACAAGAGATAAATGCCATACCTTTTAAATGTTGTTTGTCCTCGCTAGTGTCATCCTCACTCCATTCCAAGTCTTATGGGATGATGAACTTGTAAAAATACATAAGCCAACAAAGTAAAAGCAACACTTTATACTTAACAAAACCTATGTATGTGATCAAGAAGTCATACAATAAAATAAGAAAAATTTTACGGGAAAAAAATATATTACTATATTAGAAATATGAAAAGGAGAATACAACCAATGCCTTGATGTTGTAGGGTCCCTTCCAACAATTCCTTGCTTCCTATTAACACATAAGATTGTATGGGTAAAAAAATTCACCTTGGTTTTGTTTTTGAGTCATAAGGTTTATAGGACATAGGTGTTGATTCTTTAGGTTGTAACCATAAATTTAGATTTGGTTTCAAAATGAATAAAGCTATGTATAACCTTGGTCTAAATTTTGAGCTAGGTGATTGTTATCATGACAGGTAAGAAGCCTCATGAGTCATATCTTTGGTTTTTTATATCATTTCTTTGACATGTCATACATCCAGGTTGTACTAAATGTCTTTGCTTTGTCAATATAAATCCATTCAAGTGTGCAAGCTATTTTTGATCTGGCGCTGTGAACTGGCACTATGAATTGGTGGAAGAAGAGGGTTGTAGGTTGGATAGGTTGTAGGCATCTGAGTGCAAATCTAAAGTTACCAACATCAACCTCATAGCCATCGGGTACTCCATGAGATTTTTTGTTTTGCTTAGAGGCCAGGAAGGATTTGGCTACTTGAGTCTCCTTTGGTGCTATGAACTGGATCATGCACTCTGAATTGAGACAGGCTCTATGAAATGCGCTACATGATGTGTTGCGCAAACTTTGTTCTAGGACTGCTGAACTGGTATTTTTGACCAGTTTACTTCTAGGAGGATTTTCGAGTGAACCAGGATGAATTTTCAAAATTAAAAGGAGGTTATTGTGAAGCATGGACCCAATAACATTAACCTATTTTATTTTTCACACAGGTGTCATAGATTGGGAGATTCTAAATAATCTTTGAGCCCTATTTTTTCAGTTTTCATGATTTCCTGTTTGAGACATGTTTTTACGACACGTATTCCGGCCAGATGGAGATCAATTTCAAGAAACCGAGAGAGGTTTTTCTTTAGAACGAGCCTATATACAAAATAATTCTCATATTTTACACATATTTTATAGTTTGAGAATTACAAGAGGAATTTTGAATCCTATTTTCATAATTTCACCTCCTAAAATCAGGAAATCAGTTAAAACATGTCACTCTCTGTTTGTAGTTGTTTCTATTTTGGGAAAGGGGTTAGAGTTCGAATTGGTGAGATGGAAAGGACCTATATTGATATATATTTGATGGTACAATATTAGAGAAGGGTTAGAATGATCTTACCTATCATGATTGTTATCATGACAGGTAAGAAGCCTCATGAGTCATATCTTTGGTTTTTTATATCATTTCCTTGACATGTCATACATCCAGGTTGTACTAAATGTCTCTGCTTTGTCAATATAAATCCATTCAAGTGTGCAAGCTATTTTTGATCTGGCACTGTGAACTGGCACTGTGAATTGGTGGAAGAAGAGGGTTGTAGGTTGGATAGGTTGTAGGCATCTGAGTGCAAATCTAAAGTTACCAACATCAACCTCATAGCCATCGGGTACTCCGTGAGATTTTTTGTCTTGCTTAGAGGATAGGAAGGGTTTGGCTACTTTATTATCCTTTGGTGCTATGAATTGGATCATGCACTATGAATTGAGACAGGCTCTACGAAATGCGCTACAGGATGTGTTGCGCAAACTTTGTTCTAGGACTGCTGAACTAGTATTTTTGACCAGTTTACTTCTAGGAGGATTTTCGAGCGAACCAGGATGAATTTTCAAAATAAAAAGGAGGTTATTGTGAATAATGGACCCAATAACATTAACCTCTTTTATTTTTCACACAGGTGTAACAAATTGGGAGATTCTAAATAATCTTTGAGCCCTATTTTTTCAGTTTTCATGATTTCCTGTTTGAGACATGTTTTTGTGACACGTATTCCGACCAGATGGAGATCAATTTCAAGAAACCGAGAGAGGTTTTTCTTTAGAACGAACATATATATAAAAAAAATTCTCATATTTTACACATAGGTTATATTTTGAGAATTACAAGAGGAATTTTGAATCCTATTTTCATAATTTCACCTCCTGAAATCAGGAAATCAGTTAAAACATGTCACTCTCTATTTGTAGCTGTTTCTATTTTGGGAAAGGGGCTAGAGTTCGAGTTGGTGAGCTGGAAAAGACCTATAGTGATATATATTTGATGTTACAATATTATCTATAGAGGGTGGTTCAATCTATAAGACTTGAGAAGACTTGTATAGCTTGAGGTCTGAAAGACTGTATTTATGGATTCTTGATTCTTCAGTGAATGAAATCAGATTTTCCTTATTCATATCTACTTTCTATGTATTTGTTCCATTGTGATTGATTCACATGGTTCTTCTTTGATTTAATGATTGAGAGAAGCCTATCTTTCCTTTCATTCATGATATAAGTATGCAAATGTACCTTTTCATTGTTATAGCTTTATCTTCATTTGTACCTGATGTATGTATGATTTTACAGTTTGTAGAACTTATCCATATTCATTTAAACCTATTTAGTATCTGATTGAGTTCATGTGAAGCCAATTCTTCTAGAATATATTCCTAATTGTCTCATGAATGCAAGTGTTAACAATCCATAGATTGATCCATCATTGAGAATTCTACTCATTAAAATCAGACCTGTATGTTACCAAACTCACATGATATACAATATAGGGTGACTCTTGGAAAGATAACACTTCCCACACACTTCTGCTCCAACGCTTTATGAGACTGTAAGTTTTAAGATACTAACAATCTATCTTGACAACATAAATCAAAAGCCTATCATAAGCCCTTCAAATGAGAATTCTCAAGCCAAAATTGTACTAACTCATTAGCCATTCTCAAAATCTATTCTCAAAGCTGACACAAAAAACTAGCTTTCCCATGAGAACTCCCCTCCTTTTATAAGATGAAAAGGATAGGGTGAGGAGGTTAGGATGATCCCATGAGATCAGGGATGTGACTCATATCCAAACTAATCAGAGGCCACCTCACCCTCGAAGCTTATATTCTAGAAGCATCAAGAATATTCTCTTTTTCTTCGTACGAATGATCATCACACCCTTAACAATGAGTAAACTATGACAATTTTGCAGAAAACTATGGTGCAACCTACGCCAATCCTAGATCGTCACACCCTTAACACTAAGCAAGGTGCGACAATCCTTCTTTACAAGGTTTTTTATAAAGGAAAAGATAATTTCATCTCTCTGGGAAAGTTCATCTTCATTCTTCTTCAGGGATTAAAGAAATTGATCATTCTAAAGAAAAAGGATAGGTGTACATCATTAATGGTCATAGGGGTGAAAAAAATAATGTGTAACAATCCTCTAAGATTGAGATGAGGAAATTGTTGTAGAATGGTAGCTGGCTCCTAGGTGGATTCTGCTGGAGCTGTATATTTCCACTAGACTAACACTTCCTTGATGGTGAGTTGACGAAGACGACACTCACACTGGTCCAAAACACCTTGTGGTTGCAACCATATAGAGACTTCTTCATCCAACTCAGGAAGGCTGGTTTGAGTTTCACACTTAGTTCTAATAACCATCTTTAAGAAGGAGACATGAAAAATAAGATGGATCTTAGAATGATTGGGCAAAACTAACTGATAGTCCACTTTTCCCACACGCTTGAGAACTGTATAAGGAACATAAAATTTGGGCACCAATTTCTGAAAATGGTCATCCTTGAGTGAAGTTTTCTTATAAGGTTGCAGTCGAAGAAACACCTAGTCTCCAACAAATTGATTTTCGCAGTGACCTTGATATTCTTGTTACTTCATGTGATTCTGATCCATGACCAAATTCTCTTTGAGGGTACACAGAATATCCTTTCAAACAGTAAGTGTTTGGTCAGCCGTCTGGACCATCAAGACACCTAACATGTATGAGATAACTAAAGGTGGATTTTTTCCATATACTGCTTCAAAGGGAGTCATGCGAATAGTTGTATGGTAAGAAGTGTTGTACCAAACTTCAACTAGTGGTAACCATTGGACCCATTGATTTTTCCTTTCAGATACAAAACACCTCAAATATGTTTCCGAACACTTATTAAAAACTTCATTTTGACCATCAGTTTGGGGATGATAGGCTGTGCTAAGATAAAATTGGGTGCCATGTATCCTGAACAGTTATTTCTAAAAATTGTTGGTGAATGTGGGATATCGATCATAAATAATAGAATGAGGCATACCATGAAGCTTGAAGACATGATCCATGAAAATTTGAGCCATAGTGGAGGCGGTAAATGGGTGTTGAAGATCACATAAATGAGCATACTTGGAAAGGAGATCGATGACCACCATGATGAATGACTTATTTCCTGACTTAGGTAAGCCCACAGTAAAATCCATAGATATATCCCTCCAAATAGCGGGTGGAAACATAATCGATTATAGTGTTCCAGGAGCTTTGACTATTTTTCCCTTGTTGCATTGAAAAACATCACATTCTGCCACAAAAGTGTGAATTTACTATTTCATACCATCCCAGAAAAAAGAATGTTTTTCCTAGTCATAGGTTTTGGTAAACCATGAGTGCCCAGATGTGGGTGTATCATGAAGCTCAAAAAGCACCGTGGATTAAGTTGTGACTGTTTACTTAAATACAAATGACCTTTGTAGCGAAGCTCATCATTTTTCCAAGAGTACCCTGGGGAAATTGGAGAGTTGGCCTACAATTGTTGGATCATATGTGAAATTTTGGGATCTTGTAGCTATTCCTAGTTAACAGCTTGGAGCCAATATGGTACAATGAAGGAGAGGGAAAAAAGGGACCCGTCATCTTGATATTTTCTTGAGAGAGCATCAAAAACCACATTTTATTTTCCTTTCTTGTAAATGATAGCATAATCAAATAAAAAGAGATTAGTCACCCATTTTTGTTTCTCCCGGGAGGAAAGGCGTTATACATAAAATACTTGAGGCTTTGATGATATGTCTTATTTTGGAAGCATTTCCCCAATAGATAAGGGTGCGAGAGATCCACTGCAGACAGAATAACCAACATTTCCTTTTCATTGATTGATTGGCCCAAATGTCACTCTGACAGTTGTTTGCTAGTAAAGGACAAAGGTCATCCATCTTTCATAAGGACCACTCTAATTCCTCGCCCGAAAGCATCACATTCCAAGGAAAAGGTATTTTTGAAATTAGGAAGGGATAGGACTAGAGTGGTGCACATAACCTCCTTCAAGGCTTGAAAGGCTTGATCGACTACGGGAGTCCAAGTGAAAGAATTATTTTTAAAGAGAGCGGTGAGAGGCACTGCAATCTTTCCATAATTATTAACAAACTTACCATAATATCGTGTTAAACCTAGAAAAACACACAAAATTTTTAGAGTCTTCGGGCGATGCCAATCCTTCATAGATTTAATCTTCTTAGGATCCACCCTGACACATTCCTTGCCAACAATATGACCCAAGTAATTGACTTCTGAAGCTCCAAAAGCACATTAAATTGTTTGAGGAAAAGCTGGTGTTGAGAGAGTATATGTAGAACTTGATCCTCATGAGAAAGATGGGTTGTATAGGTTTTACTATAGATGAGAATATCATCAAAGAAAACTAAGATGAAATGACAAAGAAAAGGATGGAAGACATGATTCATGAGGATTTGGATAGTGGAGGGAACATTAGACAAGCCAAAGGGCATGACCAAAAACTCATAGTGGCCCTCATGATTTCAAAATATAGTCTTAGGAATGTTTGCATCTTTCATACATATATGGTGGTAGCCAGAACGAAGATAAAGTTTAGTAAAGAATTGGGCACCACTCAATTCATCCAAGAGATCATCAATGAATGGAATTAGAAATTTGTCTTTGATGGTGAGTTTTTTGAGGGAGAAAAAGTCAAAACACATGCACCAAGAGCCTTCTTTCTTAAGTACCATGACCACAGGAGAGGAATAGGGGCTCGTACTAGGACGGGTAATGCCTGCGATGAGCAATTCTTGAACAATTTTCTCAATTTCATTTTTCTGGGAAAAGGGATGACAATAGGGTAGAACATTGGGAGGAAGGTTTCCAAGGATGAGGGGAATGGAATGATCATGAACACCACGAGAAGGAGGAAGTCCCTGGGGAGTGGAAAAATAGCTTGATGTTTGGATAGGATGGATTGGAGGTCCGACGACACACATGGTGTTTCAGTGGCGTGAATGGAATGGAGTTGTGAAATAATGCCAGAATGACCTTTTTTGAGGATATTTTCCATGCAATGGGAACTGATAATATCAGGGGAACCTGTTGTGATTCCTTGGAACCAGGGATGATTTTAAGGATGGAAATTTATTTTAAAATGTAGAAACCTTGGCGAATCTTCCTAATCCTTAATATCTCAACTATAAATGTTTGGCGATAATTTTTAAAAATATTCAAATTTCTAAGTATTTTATATAGTTTTTATAAAATTTTAGCGATTTTTAAGGTAAAATAATTTTATCCTATAGAATTTGAGCGAATCATTTTTAAAATAACTAATCTTGTTTTTGGAAAAACCATGGTAAATTAGCCCATGAGAGAAATTTATCCCCTAAAATCATCCCTGCAGTTAGAACTTATACTGTTGGTCCTCCTGGTTGAATTTCATGGTTAATTCCTTAAAATCCATGAGAATGGGTCCCATTGTTCTTATCCATTCGACACCTGACATAATGTCACAACCACCCATGTTGATAGAAAACATATGAGATTTCATGTGGTACTCACCAATTTGGAGACACACATTTTCACAACACCCCCCACATTTCATGGACCCACCATTGGAAATCATGATTTAAAAATTGTTGACTAGACAGATACGATACTTATTTTCTTGGGAAATGCGATGATGAATAAAATTATGGGTGCTTCGACTATCAACAAGGATGATGACCTTATGATATTTAATGTAATTGATTAGATTATAGGTTTGGGGAGTAGATAATCTAGTGAGAGAATTTATGGAAATGACAGGTTCAACTTCAGGAGGTTCGGAAGGTGGATTCATATTAGTGGGTTCAGGGGACTCGACCACAAGGGAAGTCTCACCGTCTTCTTCAAAAACATCCTTGGAGATGGCCATAATTGTTTTTTGTTCCTTACACTTTGTCCCAGGAAAATGTTTTCCATCACAATTATAGCAAAGGCCCTTGAATTGGCGTACAACCATTTCTGCCCTGGTCAATTTATGGATCTTTGGTGGAGTGGAAGGAGAAGTGGGAGTGACTAGTTTAGGGTGAGGAATAAAGGAGGGTTTTCTGGTTTGAGAAGAGAAAACATGTTGTGATTCCTTAGCTCTTTAAGTAGCTTCCACCCAACTCTGAGGGAGAGTCGTGAGTACATGGGCACAAATCTCATCCTTGAGGCCACTGATAAAACATTCTCAGAAAAAATCATCATACATGGCCTTTGTGCAGAAATCCAATCGCTCAAAAGAAACTATAAATTCTTCCATTGTGCAAAATTTTTTAACTTTGTGAAATGGCCTAAATGGTGGGTGTCAGTTTCAAAGAGTTCATAAAGTTTTGCAACAAATTGTGTCCAAGCCACATACCCTTGGCGATAATTTTTTCTCCATTGCCACCATTGCCAACATTCTAGATCTAGATAGAGAACACCATACCTTAGTTTATCCAGCTCATCAGTAATTCCATACAAATAGAAATAGTGTTCCATTTGATTAACCCAACCGGTGGGATCCAAGCATCAAATTTGTTCACCTCCACGTGATGGGGACGCAAGTCCCATTGAAAGTGGTGGGGAGGAAAAGAGGTGTATTGGGAGGATTCAAGACCATCAGAGTTATAAGGTGTGGAAGAAGAGAAAGTATTTGGGGTGGGATTAAAAAAGGTGTTCAAAGTGTTCCCTACATCCTGACATTCCTGACAGGTGGCATTCAATTGAGTGATGGTTGTGGGAAGTGATTAGAGTGGAGAAAGATGAGATTTGAGGTTATAAATATTGGAAGTAAGTGAAGAAATATTAATCCAGGTTTGGTCATGACCTTTGGCCAAGGCGGTGAGAGGTTGTTCCCAATATTGGCTTCGAGTGTGGGCCATGGGGATGGGACAGGGGGAAAAGTGGGACCGCACATAAAGGGGTTACTAGTGTTTGGTACCACTACGATCAATTCACAAAGAGGAATTCAATGGGATAGATGCCAAATAGGGTGTTGGGTCCATGGGAAAAAATTGTTGAAAAATGATAGGTATGACTATGATTAGGGAGAAGAGAGGAATCCAATGGGATAGGTCTCAAATAATGGTGCTGGAAGGATCCATAATTTTGTTTTTACTCCCGCAGAGTTATACTCTGATCTGAATAATACTGTAGTGATGAAATGACCAAATTTTTAACAGGAAAAAATCTGTAGGAATTTCACAACCAGAATGCAAGAGGCTCAGTTGCATGACAATAGATCTTGTCTGTTCTGTTTCTATTTCCATCCCAAAGGTTAGGGTATTCAGGGTTTTTTAATACAAGGTTTTTCCCTATGATATAGCTCTCTGATATACATTTGGGTTCCAACAGTAGTACTCGACCTAATATCTTAGGGCACCAACTAAGGAGGCTAGGCTGTGTCCGTAGCCATACTATCCGACTATCCAGGTGTTATCGAACAAAACGGTAGGTGCAGACACTAACATATATCCCTAGATCCACTTGGATCTAGAACAAAACAGGACATGACACAACTCTTTCCCTAAGTTGTAGTCATTGAATCTACTAATGAGAAGGAATAAGTGACATACCTTGATATTGCTTCCTTAAGTCTCTATTGTTCCCTCTTCACTCCAGTGCTCTTGTGGAATTAGGTCCAAGACAACAAAAACCAACCAAAGTGAAGATAGAAAAGTATATTCAATGTCAACCTATGCATATGATCAAGGAGTTATGCAATAAAATAAGAGTAATTTTATGGGAAAGGGACATGTCGTTGTATTATATTAATTGAAAGTAGAAGATACAACTGGATCGCCTTGATGTCACAAGATTCCTTTCAGTGACCCTTGGTTCCAACACACACACTTTCTCTGCACTTGCATTAATAAGATGCAATACCTCTTGATAGATGAAATAGAGTCTTCAAGCTTCTGTCCAAGAAGGGTTCTTCACACAATTATTTCACCAATTATTCATTCAATCTTGCTTAACCTTTTCCATGAGAAACCTTTCAATATATAGGAGAAGGAGGGATGGTTACATGGATGAGGATGATCCCACCAAATATGAGAAGTTAGTAGGATGCCAACCATGTGAATGCCAACTCATTTTCTAGAATATCCCCTTCTAGAACCTTCGTGACCTCTTCTCCTTTCCAAGCTTAAAAACAGGTTCACACCCTATCTATGGAGCAGACTGTGAACAGTTTGCACCCTAAGTGTGGGTGGCCTACGAGAATGAGGGATTCTCGCATCCTGTAACATAGGAAGCTTGTGAACTCATCTTAAAAATGTGTTTTTGGAAGAAGACAATAGGCTCTTTTCTCAGGCAAAAAGTCATTGTGGGAGCTTTAATACAACACTGTAGAGACATCACCAGAGTGACCAAAATAATGTGTAACAGAATGCCCCCCAAAGCATGAGGCTGGAATCTGTGACAGCCAAAATACTTTGTAAACTGCGTGTGTGTGTCAGAAACCAGGAGCGCACCTAATCGGATGTAAACAACCGAGCATATACATAATATAATACCAATTCTGAGGTAGGAATTCCCATGCTCAGATCACAAATGGATAGAATCACAAACGTAAGTCATGGCCACCAATTATACACCGTGGATCCATGCCGTCAAAATGCTACATAGCCACCAGGAATACACTGTGGATCTATNCCAACCATGTGAATGCCAACTCATTTTCTAGAATATCCCCTTCTAGAACCTTCGTGACCTCTTCTCCTTTCCAAGCTTAAAAACAGGTTCACACCCTATCTATGGAGCAGACTGTGAACAGTTTGCACCCTAAGTGTGGGTGGCCTACGAGAATGAGGGATTCTCGCATCCTGTAACATAGGAAGCTTGTGAACTCATCTTAAAAATGTGTTTTTGGAAGAAGACAATAGGCTCTTTTCTCAGGCAAAAAGTCATTGTGGGAGCTTTAATACAACACTGTAGAGACATCACCAGAGTGACCAAAATAATGTGTAACAGAATGCCCCCCAAAGCATGAGGCTGGAATCTGTGACAGCCAAAATACTTTGTAAACTGCGTGTGTGTGTCAGAAACCAGGAGCGCACCTAATCGGATGTAAACAACCGAGCATATACATAATATAATACCAATTCTGAGGTAGGAATTCCCATGCTCAGATCACAAATGGATAGAATCACAAACGTAAGTCATGGCCACCAATTATACACCGTGGATCCATGCCGTCAAAATGCTACATAGCCACCAGGAATACACTGTGGATCTATCTGAGAATACTTGAATTAAGACAACATAGCCACATGACATACAAAGTGGATCTATGTGCCGACACAAATCATACATACTCCATAGAAGCATGGATCAAAAATATGAGACCCAGGGTCTTCAATCCCGTCACTTGAAAGTACAAATCTAGCCATGCGATTACATGTACTGAAGTCGAACATGGAAGAAACTAGTTGATTACCGGTCATTGATGAAAACCGTTAACAAGTAAGAGGGAAATCACCATTGATGTCAATGACTCCCAAGGTATCGAAGTACAATCCGAACGAATGCGAATGAATGAGCTAAAGTCGAGCATTCGGCGGAATCTCTCGATCAGGGATCAATGATGTGAAACCCCTGTCAAAAGCGAAGAAACCTGCCATTAAGGCATGTAGGTTCCAAGGTACTAAATGATTTCTAAGTCTCATTTATGGATAATGAGTTGGAGTCGACGAAACAAGACTCTTCACAGGAGGGCCTTGATGTATCCCCCATCAATGACACAAAATAAGTAACAGATTTTGAGGATGAGGCAAAGTATGAATATGAGTCGAAATGGACACAGGGAAGGCCGACATAGTAAGAATGGAAAACTATAGGTGGCCAAATCAATAGAGGGCTCGTGTGAACTTCTCTTGAACATATGAACGACACGAACAAGGACTTGGCAGCACTGACTCAAAGACGACCCAAGATGTGACCTTGTAGCAAGTCAAATGAGAGACAAATGGATTTCCCAACCCAGATTCAAATGACAAATAGGGGGTGTCATGTTCAAGAGCGACGCTTACTGCCATTAATATGAATATGAAAACACATCCCTTTCCCCAAATTTCCCCCGCCATTTCTAGTGAGTACCTCCTTATTTTTACGCAATCTTGATGAAGATAACATATGCTTGTTGATGTAAGCTCATCCTTCGGATGAGTCCCTCAGAGTATATTTAACGAACCCTAGGAAGGAGTGGTTCGGTCCCATTATGGGTCTATCGATGTTTGTTTAACGAGTCCAAGGATAGAAAAATCGGGAGTTTTTCATGTTTTGAGAGTCTGAAAAACACTTAAAGAGAACTCTCCCAGTTCGTTTTTTGTAAATAAGTTCGACGAGACCGAAAAAGTGATAAACTACCGCCCGTCAAACGTTTTCTTCAGATACTTTAACGAGCGTGAAGAGAACAAGATCGCTCGACAATCTTTTCATTTTTATGGAGTGTGAAAAGAGCTTAAAGGATACTCCCTTAGGTTCATCATTTTCGTGTTACCACCACGAGTATGAAAAGACGAGAAAAAGTATACTCGGTTACATTCTCATATATTTTCGAGCACGAGAACGAATGAAGACTAAGCTCGAGGTTTTACCTACAAAACCCTAAAAAAGTAGTCGTACTTGCGACAAAAATAAAAAACACCTGTACCCCCTCGTTCGGACTTCGAAGTTGCTATATCTACAAAAAACCACACTCAGAAGGTTATTAGGGCATTAGGTTTTATAAGCAAAGCAATAAAAATAATATAAAAAATCAATAAAAATAGTAAAAAGTGAATAAATATGGGTAAAAAGGGATTTTTACCATTTCATTGTGATTTTGCCAAAAACTTTCCCAACACACCTCATTTCCCCCCAAATTTCTTTGCTCGATTGCGAGAGGCACAAGCGATCATTTGGTGAACTGTTTCATCCAACAAGGTAAGCTCTTGATCTTTCTACTTTTCCATGGTTTATTTTTATCTTTTATTGGAAATTTTTAGGGTTTTAAATCCATTTTAGGGTCATACCATGTGCTCAAGAATTCTCACAGGCGGGCTTTGCGGGACCTGTGAGAATTGAAGATTATCATAGCTGGCCTTTAGGGAACCTACGAGAATCTCACACTGTGCCAAAGGCTCACCTGCGAGGGTCGAAACATGGATTTCAAAGTTAAAATTTGCTCAATAAAAATTATGCAAAAGTTTGAAACAAGTAGCTGACTCTTCTCTCATGGATCTTGTGTAGGTGTTTGACCATCACAATGCTGGAGTGACAAGAAAGAGAACATGAGGAAGATGATGCTATTGTCGGGAATGACTCGGGTACAGTCGCTTCCCTTCGGGACTATGGGCTATTGAAATTCTTCCAGATTCTGGGCATGAGAGCCCAACTCAGATTGTTGGAATACCTAGTCCACATGTGGGATGTGGACCAACAATTATTTCATGTGGGAGTCCATACGTTGACCCTAGATATTGAGGATATTTATTTTCTAACGGGGTTATCATGGCGTGGACACCATGCTAGCTTGACCGGTGGTTGAGGCGGCAGAGTCCCTATGAGTGAGTATTGTCGCCAGTATTGTGTTCCTGAGGTAGAAAGAAGCAAGGGTAAGGTTGCTATTTGGGGTGTCCAAGACTTGACCTTGCGAACCATCTTGTTTACTATTGCATGCATGGCCGGGAGCGCAAATCCACACATGTCTCTCCAGAGCTACTTCCAATACATCATAGAGTCCATAGAGCCTGGGGTCTTCAACTGGTCGGATGTTGTTCTCCATAGTATGAAGAAGCAATTGACGAAGTGCATAAGGGGTAACTTGAAGAAGTTTGGGTACAAATCACTTTTGGTGTCCTTCTTCCTCAAGAGGGTCCCACTGCTACGATTACAGGTTGATTGGGGTTTTCCAGCCCCACAAGATCTGAGGATGCCAAGGTGGTGCAACCTCATGGCTCGACACGTAGTTGGGCCTATAATCAAGTACAATGATTCATTTTTTGACTGGTTATGGCCCCAGATGTTGATGATTGATGACTACGCATATGTTGGTTTGGATTTTCGAGGGGATCCGGATTTGGCCCTGCCTAAGGATGCTCAGTGGGGTGATCTAGGTAAGAAGTACACATTTTGTTCTTTTTAAATATTTTTGTAATTTTTATCATATGAAATGTTTTTGTGTTTATCCAAGAACTAATAAAAAAATCTCTTTTTGATGACACATATATGGGGCCATATCGACCTCCAGGAACGTCTCCTATTCAACGACGAGGAGAGGCGGCTCCAGTGGAAATATGGGATGTTGAAGACTACGAGGCAGTGGAGCAGAACTTGAAGGGGTTGACCGCTGACATCCTATATATGGATATTGGGGATATCCCTAGACGTTACCAACGCCATACTATGGGCGTGTCTGAGTCTATCAGTTGACTTCTTCGTAGGGTAGCCCGAGTAGTTATGTGTTATCATGAGCGTCATCTGTGACACTATTTTGTAGAAGCCATGGGCTTCGTATTTTTGAGATTTTGGTCCTTGGACATAAACTTTTTGTAAAAAAATTTAATCGTTATATACATATATACGGCTTCTACTGGATTATTTTGTGTTGTGTGATAAATGTGATGTGTGATTGGTTTATAAATGCCCCAAATGTCTGTGTAACACATAGTTAGCGAATGCATCAGTCAATGTATTTAGACATCTAGGAATGTGCTGATACTCAATATAATCAAAATAACGTTCCAAGAGGCGAATTCGTAAATATACCCATAATAAAGTAGGACTTCGAATAACATAGACATTACTTAGCTGTAGTACTACTAGCTGCGAATTGATTCATATAACTAGGTGGCAGATACCAAGTAAAATAGAATCAATCAACAATTTGATGACGACGCTATATTCTGCAATATTATTGGTCGCATGACCAAGGCACACACCTCACAGACTGATAAGCTCGTTTCTAGGTGCGTAAATTTCCCATGCAACAGAAGAAAGGTTCTGAGTACTATGGCTAGTGCCATCGGCAAAGCCAATGTGGGGTAGCGAAGACTCCAACATCTGGAAGCCAAGCACAACGTAACATAAACGGTCGGGGGCAGAGACCGAATAACGAAAAAGCATACTACAGTAACACACAAAAGGTATGATACAATAAAATACCGTCCATGGGTCGTAAGATGCAGGGGTTCCATGAACAGAGGTGGATATCATGTTGATTGAGGTGACAAACGAATGTGGAACATCAGGTGGTGGGATGGGGAACATACCCATTAACGAGGAATCTTTAAGAAGACCCACACCGACGTTCTCGTATCCGGGTTTTTTTTTGCAATGAACGACACATTGTTGGTACATGCATCGAAGTGAAAGAACTCAATTGGTCGACGGTAACTAATTTTCCTTGATGTGGGAAACGAATGACACAAAAAAGAGTTGACACAACTGCATGCATGGAATCAATCCAACTACGGCCAAGTAGAAGGTTGTAATCGAGAGGAGCTTCAAAGACCTCCACTTCAACTTGGACCATTTTTCCTTCTAACTTAATAGGCAATGAAGGGAGGACACCGTAAGGCTTAAAACCAGAGCCATTGAAGGCTTTGAGTGTGTTGTGGGATTCAGTCAAAGGATGAGAGCCGATGGCTTTCCAGCAGGTAATAGACATGACACAAGTCAAGGAACCCTCATCAATAACCATTCTACAAATGTTTTTGTCGGAGACAATAACTTATATTTGTAATGCGAGTTGAGGGTGTAACTTGGGAATGTGATATTCCAAGTCAAAAATTATTAAATTCGTATCCGTAGGGTTGATTCCACCAATAGCTTTAAAAAGTTCTTTCTGTTGTATATGAAAACTCTAAAGGACTTCGAGGGATAACATCGCGGATGGTTCTTAGGCCAGATCTTCGACAATATTGTAGTTCTGGGCAACACGTGCATGAGGATTGAAAGCTTATTTTTGAACGATGCCCTTTAGAGGAGGGTGAAGGAATGTATCTAGACTTGGTCATTCAATATAAAGAGGACCATTGGTAGGTGGAGTCATGAGAGATGGTTGGACCAAAGAAGGAGGTATTACATCAACCTTCTCTTTGGAGGAAGAATAATCTTTGGCTCGAGTGGTAAGTGTGATGTCATTCTTCTTGGAATCACCTGTACACATTAAGACATAGGATGTATTGGAGGGGGAAGGTTGGTCATGAATGACCAATTGGGCATGTTGTTGAGATGGGAAGGGTTGCGACAATACGGCTGGAGTGGGGGGTTTCATGGTCCCTTGAAGGAACTTAGTAACCTCGACTCGTCGTGGAAAATCCTTAGTGTAATGATCATCACCATAGATAAGACAAGGGTATCAGGGTTTGCGCTTATCCCTATAGTCAACAGGTGGTGTTTTGGTTTTCTCAGTTTGTGGATTATTTTTAACCTCCTTGGTCTTACCCTTTCCTTTTTTGGATTTTTTTTTGTCGGCGGGGGTAGATTGAACATAATTTACCTCAGAAGTCTTGCTAGTGGGAGGGGTAGGAGAGGGAACATTTTGAACATTAGAAGAAATGGATTTGGGGTTGTTGCTAGAGGTTTTGATGGAATGAGGTTGGGCATGGAAGGTGCCAATCACACCGCCAGCTGCATGAGAAGCATCAAGAGTCATTGAAGTAGTAGAAGTAGAAGGACTAGGTGCATCAGGGAGTAAGTCGTAAAGAGTACCTCTTTGTGAGCAAACGAGGTCTAGGTATTGGGCACAACTGATTTCCTGTTCTTCTGTGACAACTCCACCCATGGAGATGTCACGAGTGATGTCATTCATGAATGATTTCATGAACCACTCTGCTAGAAACTGATCAGGAAGTTCAAGTTTGATGAGACATCGTCTTCGTCGCCACTCATGAATGTGATCAGAGATATGGGTGGCTTTGGTTTGTTTGAAAGAACTCAAAATCTCAGTTCCCGTTTCATAGAGAATCGATAACTGGTAGTGGGTGAGGAAAGCCATAGAGAGGGTGTTGAAGTCAATGAAGAAGCCTCATGGTAATTCGATATACCACTTCACGATGGAACTTGTGAGGGTTCACTGAAAAATGCGTAAACGAATAGAGTCATCCATTAAGGAGTTGGATGAGCACCATAGGTGAAAAGTCATTACATGATTGTTCGGGTCCTCTCCCGGTTTACCATCGAATTTAGGGATGTCGGATGGTAGTTTGGCCAGTATGGTGGGTCATTGAGGAGAGTGACGGATCGGATCATTTAAAGTCCTCGACATATCTAGGAGGTCTAGAGTGGCTAAGAAAGGTAACTGTCTATTCACATGCGGGTACTAGTGACATTTGGGAGGGAGTCCCATCGGTAAACCAGTGGAACCATAAGCAATCTGCATATAATGTGAAGATCCAGGAAGATTTGGTGGTTGGTGTGGAGGAAAGTAATTCATAGGGTTGTACCCTTGAACAGGGGTGTGGGGTTGAGCGTTCGAGCCCCAAATAGGATTAGACGTGCCTGGATATGGTTGGCCTATACTAGGGGGTATGACGGGGCTAGCTTGAGGTTGTTTTCCCCCTGTCAAGTGAGAATTATGTTGTATAAGATGATTCCAATACTGGGCCAAGGATGGAGGTATGTTTTGTCCATAGGGTGGGGTCAGTGGGGGTTTCCCTCCAATCGGGGGTTGCGTCCCGGTTGGGATTTGTCCTGCGAAAGGGGGTTGGGTTTGGCCTCCTTGGTGAAATTATCCACCTACATGAATCTGGTAATTAGGTGTAAAAGACAGGATGGTGCCACTAGGATCGGTGCCTCTAATAGAGGATGAAAGAGGTCTTCTGAAAGGGTGTTGAGGAAGTGTCAAAATGAAACCGGGAACAATATGGTGCCCAGGAGGAGTGGGAATTCTAGGAGCCCCAGATGAGATTTGTGTAGGAGCGGGAATAGAAGCATTCAACACATGATATCTAGGCGGGAGCGTTGGGGTGAATTTGGGCGAAAGCAGTGTGCCAGTGGGGGCTTGGCTAGCTGCTGTAATCCCAGTGTGAGGATTCATAGTATCTGGGACCATTGTGAAATGGACCATTTGTAGAGGGATAGTCAAGATGTGGTCAGTTGGCAGAGTGTTTGTACCAGGAAAATAATATGCAGTAGTAAAAGGTACTGTGTCTGGATTAGATGTTTCAGGAAGCTCAGGGGAAACAGTGATATCAACAACTCCTCCTGAGACAAAGAGATCCCATCTAAAAATGCTAGTAGTCCAAAAAGGATCTTGACCCTCAGTTCCTATGAAAGGTCCGGTTGGTGATCCAGAAGACTGAACAACTAGATCTACGAAATAATTCACTCGAACAATACGTCTCTCAGAGTTGGTAGGAATTCAAAAGTCCTCTCGAGAATTGGTAATTCAGAACCGTTCTAAGGAGTTAGTTCTTTCCACTTGTGGAGTGGCGATGTCTTGGACTTCACTCTGTTGAGGAGAGCCCTCCAATGAGTTGGTAGGCAAGGGTTGAGAACCTTCCATATCTTCTAGGGGTAGGCCTTGCATTCTATGTGAATGACGTGGAGGGTCAATTGTGATTGAGTTAGAATCTTACGAAATAAATTCTATGGCCAACTTGGGTAAACAAACAATGTGCGCTAGTAAAATCTAGGAAGCAAAACCAAGCAAACAAGACCTTCCAATTCCGAAGTCACTAGTTGGTGATGAAATCCAACGTCGCGGTGACGAGACAAGAAGGGGTTGGGCTAGGGTGGAAAAGTTACATTGACGACCTGCTTAACGAACTTACACCCTGGTGTAAGCTCCCACACATAATCGTGGGTATACCCTCCAAGGAGCCCGAGTGAGTCTGGCCAACGTCGATTCCAGGTACCGTGAAGACTTACCCCTTCACAGTCACCTTGTGTAAGAACCTAAGAAAATAGGCTACTAAGGTTACCACCAACCACAATAATGCCTGGGGAAACAGTCGATAGTCCGATCCACATGCAAGGGCAGGGTATCTAGCCCGAAATCAGCTTGAGAGGCTTCCACTCATCATTGTGGGTATACCTTCAAGTGACCCCCGTAATACATGCAACCTCTACACCGATATCAACAAAGTAGGGTGAGTAACTTTGTCAATCTCAATGAGACCTCGGGTTTGACCCTTGTGTGAGAAGGGCTTCCCAGGACAAAATGCTGCAAATGGAATTTGACACTCCTTATCACAAGATACTATTGTGTTTTTTGTGCTTTGGAGAGTGTGTCTCACTACCTATTCCAAAGCTCTAGCCTAGCTAATGTTGGTGTAAAAGAGTCCTAGAAAAAGTTACTAGTTGAATTTTAAAATTGTGCAATATTATTAAAGGCTGTTGTTACTCAAGAGGAGACAAAAGTGAAACCAATGTTGTGTGAGACTCTGACCCAACAATACATAAATAGGAATGAATGAGAAAAATTTGTGTTCGATGAATCCTATTTACAGGAGGGAGAGAGGAGTTTTCTGGAACAATGTGAACTACAATGTATGACCTTCTTTGAAATGTAATATCAAACAACCATGAACCATGCAAATTCCCTATTCGTTCTTTTTTAGTACTTGAACGCCAATATTTTTGAAAAAAGTTGCTTTAAAAATAGAATGTATTTAATTTTTATTAGAAACCAAACAAAATGGGTGGAAGTAAGAAAAAACAAGTAGCCAACGAAAAAGAAATACACAACAAACACCCAAACCAATCTTTCAATGAAGACAAAAATAACAAACTGACAAGACCAGTCTCTTCAAATGCACATGGGTAACAATTTTCCAAGTAATAAGAAATTGAAAAGAACAATTGATCTCATCTTTTAAACCAATCAAAGGCTCCCAACCAAACAAGCACTCGGATTTCAAAACCGGAGATTATACCCTTGTTGCAAAAAGGTCAAGAGGTAAAAATTGAGAAAACATGATCAAGAAGAGCTTTCGATTTCTGGAAACTAATCATTCACAAGATTTGAAGTCAAGAAACATTCAATAATTGGTCAGAGAAGTTCTTCCTAGACACACAAACAAATCTGGATATCTGAGGACACAAAAGACTTAATCCAAAATTTTGCAAGTGGGTTCGCAGGCTAGCAGTGATGTATAGTGCGAGAATCAAGGATTCTCATAGGCTAGACACAGGCAGAATGTGAGAATTTCACACTAAACTGAACAACAAGGTGCGAACTTAGTGGTTCTCGCATGCTACAGAAGGGTGTAGTGCGAAAAGGTCTGTAATCAAGCAAATTTTGGAAAAAAGACAAAACTTTTGAGGGAACTTCTGGGTCCAAGGAGTCTTTAAGGGTATCCTCAAGACTCAGAGATTGATGGGAATGAAAAATTGTTTGTTAAGATCAAATGGCCAAGAAAAAACCACCAAAAATGGGTTGTATCCCCAGTAGAGTCACCAATTTTGTTATCATACAAATTGGTAGGTGCAGACACTAACATATCTCCCTAGATTCACCTGGATCTAGAAAAAAATAGAACATGACACGACTCTTTCCCTAAGTTGTAGTCATTGAATCTACTAATGAGAAGGAATAAGTGACATACCTTGATATCGCTTCCTTAGGTCTCTGTTGTTCCCGCTTCGCTCCGATGCTCTTGTGGAATCAGGTCCAAGAAAACAAAAACCAACCAAAGTGAAGATAGCAAAGTATATTCAATGTCAACCTATGCATATGATTAAGGAGTTATGCAATAAAATAAGAGTAATTTTATGGGAAAGGGACATGTCGCTCTATTATATTAATTGAAAGTAGAAGATACAACCGGATCGCCTTGATGTCACAAGATTCCTTTCAGTGACCCTTGGTTCCAACACACACACTTTCTTTGCACTTGCATGAAGAAGATCCAATACCTCTTGATAGACCAAATAGAGTCTTCAAGCTTCTGTCCAAGCAGGTTTCTTCACACAATTCTTTCACCAATTCTTCATTCAATATTGCTTAACCTTTTCCATGAGAAAAATTTAAATATATAGGAGAAGGAGGGATGGTTACATGGATGAGGATGATCCCACCAAATCTGAGAAGTTAGGAGGATGCCAACCATGCGAATGCCAACTCATTTTCTAGAAGATCCCCTTCTAGAACCTTCTTGACCTCTTCTCCTTTCCAAGCTTAAAAACAGGTTCGCACCCTATCTATGGAGCAGATTGCAAACAGTTCACACCCTAAGTGTGGGTGGCCTATGAGAATGTGGGATTCTCACATCCTGTAACATAGGCAGCCTGCGAACTCATCTTAAAAATGTGTTTTTGGAAGAAGACATCAAGCTCTTTTCTCAAGCAAAAAGTCCTTGTGGGAGCTTGAATACAACACTGTAGAGACATCACCAGAGTGACCAAAATAATGTGTAACACCAGGTACTAGAGAGTATCTTCCCAAGTGTTGTTCTCAATGGCACTATAGCATTTAGGGGGCCAATTGGTTTATCTACAGAGGGCTTCAGGATATCTAGGCCGATCCATATATAGGTGTTGTCTGATGCACTAACACTCGAAGGCATACCAACATGGGTTACAAGGGTGGCCAATAATGTGTGCTTAAGTACCACTTGTAGTTCCTACGTATATGCTTCCTCAACCGTGGATTTATGCACTGAATGACAAATCTTTGTATATTTAAGATGCCAGAATACTTCTCTACCCTGAAAAAATTAACCCATAATGTTTTGCCAAGGAAAGTTCTCTAATAATACTTGTAAGGTACCAGTTCTATTATAATATCCTAAAACAAAAATATTGTTGAGAATAATAGTGGAGCAACACAATAGATGAAATCACAACACCAGAATAATATCTTTATTGATAGGAAACAATGTTCACTTGCCTCTTTGAGGGGGAAACCTCCAATAGAGCAACTCTCAATTACAATAATTCTCAAGACAAAACTTCTCATACCCTCTACTCCTATTTATTCTAAATCTATCTATCCAAAAGAACAATCTAGAGGAAGGTCCTTCTAGAAGTGGAAGCTTCTATTAGGTCTTCTTACATTTGACTTATTCTTCCTTATTGCTAGTCCTTATTAATATTGGACTTTATTACATGGAAATATATTATTCCTACGTGAAGGGTTAGGGAGGTTAGGTCCCTAACACATTTGTTCCATGTATGTAACTATTTGTTTGTGATCGAAATCTGGACCAGGGGTCAAATTTTAGCCCAAAAATCAACGTTCTCGGAATTGATTCAAAACAAACGAGAGTGTATCCCTCGTCGTCACGAACCCAACGCAATTTGTTTCGTCTCAAACGGACGTCGGGAGCGAGAGATATCGCGATCTGTCCGAATCGTCAAATAGGTAAAAAAAAGGACGTTGACTGGGTAGTCCATACAGTCCGTACGGGTGATGACGTGGCTTGATCGTACATGCTGACGTGGCGATCATACGATGATGTGGCAAAGGTTATGTGGAAGTTTGATTGGCTGGCAGTTGGGCGAATGTTATTGCGGCACGTGGCATCATTTGGGCGAATGGTAAGGTGCCACGTGGCCCAGTCATGGGCTGCCACGTGGCACCCCTTTATTGGATAATGGTTTATTGGTTTGTTGTTTAAAATTTTGTGGAGCCGACCGGATTTGAACCGGTGACCTCCTCCTATGCCAAATCCTTTACAACTTCCGACTTGCCAACGCGCCATATGGTGGTCCTTGTATAGTTAATGGTTTTAATTATATTTCAATTGTATTAAAGTGTGGTTTGGGGTGCGTCTGGGCTGGGGCTTAGCCCCAGCCCTGGTCGCATACATTTTAATCAACATGACCACTGGTTAATATATATTGCGCGCACGGAATTGATTTATAACATGGTTGAAGCCCCGATTTTTATTGTAATATGACCGACCCCGGAGTTTGGGCGCGGATTTTATAAACAAATGTATAGCCCGCGGTTATATTACAAGAACCATGTGACCGATAACAAATATAAACGTAGCACATGTTTTGGGTCTTAACTTATGGTTTAAAACAGTTGAACGACCCGCCAGATGTCTCCTTTCTATTCGCCCTTGAAAACTCAGCCTTTTTCGTATTTGCGCGCGGTCGTATGGTGCCCACATGCCCAACGACTTGACGATTGGAGGTTTTAGTTCCGTTAACGGTTCGATGGTTTGCACCATTTTGTGGTTGTGCACGTGTGCTGGGTTTAAACACGAATTTGGAGCGTGTTCTTGGTTGACGCACACAGAGGTGCGTTTTGGCGAACCAGTTTCAGCGAGGTTGAAGGAGGAAAATGGAGGAGGCCTATCTTCCTCATTTCTTGGCCGATTGAGGTGCTGTAAAAGCCCAGCTAGGGGTTTTTGGACATCTTGAATCCATTGGCACTATTATCAAGTCCATTTGAAGACTTATTGTGTAGGTTTTTCACCATTGAATTTTCAGGAAGCTCTAGGGAGTTTGAAGCCCTCATTGATGGAGGACATGGTTTGGTGAGCCTATGTTTGTTTTCTGTGATTGAATAATAATTTTTGGCTAATTGATATGCTCTGAACACATTGGGATAGGTTTCAGAGTCTGTTGAGGACTTTTACAGGTGTGTTTTCTAAAGAGAAGCTCAGGGAAGCTTATGGCCACATGTAGAAGAGGTCATGCCCGGATGAGCCATGATCCGTTTTCAGAGTTTTATTAGTCATTTTTGGGGTTTTTATGTGTTCTGATATCAATGGTACAGTCTTTTTTTCCATTGGAGTTGAGTAGCAGCTTGTAAAAGAACTTTTGACAAATTAATCCCAGAGACCCAAATCCATTGATGGAGGCTCAAGGAGATGTAGCCCGGAGGGGGGTGAACTCATTTATCATGTTGTTCTTGTTGTGAGTTTGATGGTTTATTTGCTGCAAGTTATGTTGATGTGTTTTCATTTAAAGAACATATTTAACCATTTAAAAGAACAATTTCTCAC
>SNQJ01S0141794.1:2210-24783 GCA_010110895.2 Picea sitchensis | reverse complement strand
TATTATTGTGCAGAACAATATCCGAGTCATTAAAAATCATCCCTTCACTTTCTCATTTCTTCATCTTCATCTTGGGTAAAAATATGAAAGTACATTGGGCAATGACCTAGTAAGTTGAGACACCTGGTCTGTTCCCAATTTTCTCCTCTGAGTTTACCTGAGCTAGCTAGAAAGGTAAGGTTATTCCTTCTGTCCAGTGAGCATGCTCGTGAAGTGAGTTTTCAAGGTGATAGTCACAGTTGACATATGACGATTTTGTGTAACACAGAAATGAAATTTATTCTAGAAGAACAATGCAATGCAAGCCAAAACACAAGTCAAGAAATCATATATGTAGCCAAGTAAACTTATTTGGAATTAATTTTGAATCAAAACCACAAGAAAATTCATCTGCTTTGCAGCCAATGTACAATGACACCTTTATCATACTTCGATGACAACACTGTGTAGTGCACATATTACAACATAAGGGGCAGCAAGCTGCTCCTGCCTCAGCAGTAGAGGACCCTTTATCATTAAAAACATAAAAAATTTCTCCTAGGACGGGTATGTTCTGAATGGTGGGATCACCATCAGCTGTGCTTTGAGATGAATATCCATAAAATTCCCAAATTTGATCAGTCAAGCAGGCTGTCACTGACCACAAAAATAAGTCATGTTGCATTGTCTCAGAGCAAATGCCGGAAGACGATTCCTGTTGAGTTTGTGCTATAGAGGCTGCAGAATCCAAGCATTCATCTAGTTCACCGCTTGGGGACAACTCTTCCCAGTTAACAGCTTCCAAGCTGGCACTGCATTTTTCTTCTGTGAATGGAAGCTCCTGGATGGAGGAGTCATTACTAATGTCTGACTTTAACAGATGTTCATCTGAAGTTGGAGATTTGTCTCTGGAAGATCTCACGACAATCCACTGAGTTGGGGAGCTTGGAAACCAATTAGGGTTGTCAGCAATTTCAAATTCACAAGCTGAGGCCAGTTCCATCACTCTGTCTCTGGGAGAAGGCCTTCGGCATTGCTCAATTGACTTATTACTGTCAGCCATTTTATCGCATTCTTTAGTTGGGCTTGGGATATTGAGTGACAAAATTGGAGTGATCTCAGAAGAGTAGGAATCCCATACTTGATTCCCAAAATCCAATTGACTGGTTGGGGACGCCGGACCCCTACTGACCTCATCTTCCTTCATGGCAGAGCAGACCTCATTTATAAAAGGATGCTTCAACAACTCTACACTCGTCCACCTCTTCTTGGGATCTCTTCGAAAGCATTTCTCTAAGAAATCCCGGATCTGAGGTGAAAGTGATGCAGGCAACTCAGGCAGCTCCTCTGTGCATCCGATCCTATACATTGCAGCAAGGGGATTAGAAACTTGGCTCCATGGAGGCCTGCCAGTGAACATCTCCAGCACAGTGCAGCCGAGAGACCAAATATCAGAAGCAGGCCCCTGCTCCACCTGGTTCACCACCTCTGGGGCCATCCACTGAGGGGTTCCCCTCAATTGGAGGGCCTCCTGACCCTTCTTCTCATCACCAAATCTCTTGGCAGAGCCAAAGTCAGCAAGCTTCACACCATTGGAACCCACAAGAACATTTTTCCCCTTGACATCACAGTGCACAATCCCCTGCCCGTGGAGGTAATCGATCCCGCGTAGGATGCCACGAGTGTAAGCCCTGATCACGGATTCATCGAGATGCCCTCCAAACTTAATCAACAGATCCCCTACGCTGCCACCTGGCATGTACTCCATGAACAAATTCTGCACCTTTACATAGTTCTCGACGCTGTAACAGCGTCCAAGACAGGTAACGATGTATGGAGAATCCAAACCCCGCAAAATCTGGTATTCATTGTCCAAAGACACACTAGAACTAGCTGCGGATTTGACTGCAAAGAGTTGCCCATTAGACCTGCTCATAGCGAGGCTGACTGTTCCAGAAGCTCCGGCCCCAATAATGGCGCCCCTGACCCATCCATCCTCCTCGAATCTCCCAGTCTGCAATTCAATTCCCATTCCCTCCCAACTCAATTCACAGAAGGATTTTGTTTTTGAATTTTCTGCTGTATTCTGCTGATCCGACTGGTTCTCTTTCCAAGTTTATAAAGGCCCCGTGGGAAATTGATCCTAAAGGGCGCGTGTGAAAGTTCGTAGCGATTGTGCTTTTCGTTTCTTTCTGGCTGCTCAACTTCCAAGTCACGTGGGGATAGGTTTCGCATGTGAATTTTTAATTTCCCGTGCAGTGGCGTTCCCTCTGGCATGACTTTCAGCGAAATTAAGACACATGACACATGCTTAACAGTCCCATATGACACATGCTTAATTGGGCAGAGTAGGCAACGCACAGTTACAGGTACATGCATTTAGTTATTGACAGAGGTAACAAATTAAGTTCCTTTATTTGGAATGTATGTTGGTTAGGACGGTGAGTGAGAAACTGAAACATCTATCGCAGTCATGATCCTGTTGAAAGAACAATGGCGGTTTGATTATGATATATGAGGCTTGAATTCTTAGAATTCATCTCTAGTGCCGGTCCATATCAATTTGTTTTTCTCAATAATAATGGGGGTTTGATTACGATCTTTGAGGCTTCAATTCCACGAATTCACCTTAGTGTGGGTCCATGTCAAATTTGTTTTTTAAAGAATGCTTGTAACTTCCTTTCCTTGTCACAAGTTGATCCGAAAATCATAGCCCTTCACTTGTTAAGGACAAGGAACACGAGGATTTACAGGTCTTAATAGAGACTCCGTCCAATGATGTGACTAAAGAATCCTACATGGCACTAAATTGTACTACTCAATCTTATATGGCACCAAATTGATTGCATGGCACCAAATTGTACTACTAAACACATAGTTATCTACACAACAGATTATATTGTAACAAACATGGCTTGTGGAGTGATTCTTTCCATAAAAAGTATTAAGGGATCTATACAATGGATAAATTCGACTTATTGATTCCTCATAATTTTTCATTTCAAAGTTCTTTAAGGAATATTGTGGCACATTTATACCCATTTACAAATAAATTCATATTTATATAAATTAGTAATTGTTTTAGAAGGTGTAAAAATATGTTATTATACACATACATACATAAATTGAATATATTTAGTTTTAAAATATTTTTTGATATTGAATGATGTGAAAATGTTGGTTTGTTGAATAGGAGATGTGAAATTAAGATTTTTTAATTGGAATAAGTTGTTTCAAGTGTTTGTAATAGAAACACAAGCACGTGCTCAAGAATTTCATTGGGAAAGGAGGTTTCAATGGCTTTTGTGTTACTTTGAGATGAAAGCTTGTACATGGAGTTCATATCAAAGCTCGAGCTAATGCAAAACAAACCCCGAAACAAAGGCATCACAAAATGGACATGGGACTTATGGAGTCCCATGTCTTGAGCAATGTTTCAAAGACAGAAACAACATTGTCATTAACAAACCCACTTGCAATTGATTTCCATTAACCAAGCTATGTTCATCTACACTTTCAAAAAAACCATAAAACATTGAATGATAATAAGATTCTACAAATTAACACGATCAAAATATAGGTTACAAACAATTATCAAAATGATGCAAAATAGTGACTTTATCGAACTTGCACTAAAATGAAAAAAAATCAATCTTCAGATTGTTTGTTCAATTCTTCACTAGAGATCCAAGGAGGGAAACATGATTGTTCAGTTCTTCACTAGAGATCCATAGAGGGAAACAACAATTTCTGAGACTGACAATTCAGAATGGACCCTTGGTCTAATCTGTGATAACTCTAGTTTATTATACTTAATTTGATCATCTTTGAGATTGTAATGTCCCTAATCTGAAACCCTTTGTAATTGTACAAATAGGCTGGTATGTCGTTGGTAGCAATTGTAAATGTAAATGTACATATAGGCTGGTAAGTCGTTGGCACCAAGTATTGGTTTTATGCACACCTGAGTAGTGCACAAGGATTGTTATCAAAGCAAGGGTGCACACATTTCATAGTGTTGCGCACACCCAGGTAAGTGTGGATGGTTGCACACCAAAGGAAGGGTGCACACATTTCACAGTGTTGCGCACACTTGAGTAAGTGCGCGTGGATTACCTGGAAGTGCGTAACGAGATGAATTATATATATATGAGGCCGGAGAGCTTGTGTGGTTATGAGGCTGGTGAGCCGAGACTCAAATAGGTCGGTGCGTCTATCCTTGTAAAATGTAATCACACTCAAGTGATTAATAATATCACATCGTTGCATGCAGACAGATTAGACGAAAAGAGATGGGGGGCTTAACTCCATAAAAAATGGAAAATGGGGGACTTAAGTCCAAGGGAATATTTTATTAATATTTTCGAAAAGTGTAATTTATTGATATTTATTTATCCTAAGTTCCCGAGGGATGGGAACGAGACACCATGTGGCCAAAGTTAGTTCTGAAGCTGACAAGTGTCCAGTTTTAGGCATGCAATATATAGTGTTGGCCTTAGTGTATTTTGGGGGGAATCCATTCATTTTCTCATGGGAAGAAGGGGTCAGACCAACGGAGGAAAAACGATTATTACCTTATCTGCAGAGAAAAGCTTGTAAAGGAGTTTTCTATATTGTAGCCAGAGCAATTGCTGTCGAATAGGCGGGTTTTCAAGCCTGTGAGCATTCTCTTCGGGTGAGAGATTTGATGTCGAAGAGGTGGGTTGTTAGGCCCGTGAGCATTCTCTCCAGGTGAGAGATTTGTTGTCGAAGAGGCGGGTTGTCATTCCCGTGAGCATTCTCTCCGGGTGAGAATTTTGTTGGGAACTGTTCCCTGGTGTGATGGCCATTAGTTACAGGGCTCTGGGACTTCCTGTCTGGCCTGTTGTTGAAGCCCTGGAAGGAAAGTGGGGAAGTCAAGGGATTGTTGAGCAGAGAAGGGGCACACTTCCTTAGGTAGGACAAACATGTGGGGAATGAGAGACTATAGGCTAGTTGCAGCAGTGGCACCTTGGATTGAAAAATTATGTTGATTATCATACCTTAGCCTGCCATTAGGAACCCTTTTTCCCTGCCGGAGTTAAGCCCCAACTCAAGGGTGACCTGTTGTTGAAAGTATATGAGCAACGAAGTCTATGGATGGGAGGAATGTCTAAGCTTTGCGTGTAGTTGGTGACTTTTCATAAAAGATAAGTGTCCTTTATGTGCTTGTCTCATTTATTGAGTGCTTAATTATCTATGGTTGATATGGGTTTAATTCTTGTATGATGTTGCATATAAGTAATTGTTGTTATTATGTATAATGATGCTTGCACATGTAAGTGTGGTGTTGATATTCAATATTTGTAGTCGTACATGTGGAGTATGACAGTTGTTGTTAGTTGTTGTTGATATTAAGTTAACCTTATAATAATGGTCATGAGTCTCCGAGGCAATGTTAGAATGGCCATGCACGTAGGGAAGCAGTTCACGCGCACAAGGAGAACAAAATTTTCATGTGATGCCAGAACGGTTACACACGTAGTAGATATCACATGTTCAGAGTGGATTACATGCACAATGATGTTGTGTGCTCAATATTCTTGTGCACACAGTTGTATTGTGTTACTTCTGTTGTTATAAGTTGTGTCAGAAGAGGAAAGTTTGGGTGGCGTGACTCAACTTGGGGTTGAGTGTGTTACTTCAAGTGTTTATGTGCAGACCAATGTTATAGAGTAGAATCTGCGCACTAGGTTTTGGAGTAGTGTTGCTCAATAGGAGGTCGGGTATGCTACAGATTGGTATTAGAGCATTTTGATAGTGATGGTAACGAGGAACGTTACAAGTTGGTATCAAAGTTGGTACCCAACTAAGAGGCTAGGTACATGAAATTTTGGTGTCAGAGCAGATTGGTAACGAGGATGTTACATTATGGTATCAGAGCTCCATTTTCAACATTGAGCCTGCATGGGGCGAGTTTCTACTTAAGGAAAAATTCAGACTGGTAAGTGGTCGAATTTGGGAATTACAACGTGGCCATGGTGCACCTAAAATAAGAATGTGTAAGTGTGCGCACTAAATTTTGGACATTGCGGGGTGTGGAACTGGAACTGCGCAGAAAACAATGAGGCATGAGTATGCGCACTAAAAATTGGGGTTGCGTGGAACAAAAATGGTGGTGCGTGCGTAATACTGATACATGGTGTATATTTTAAATATTGACATCGCGCATTGGTACGCGTTGAATACCAACACGCACATAGGCTTCGGAAGGAAGTAAGAAAGAGTAAAAGGGTATTTGGATGAATTCCAAATGACCATGATATACTATGCAAGACTCAGAATTGCACAAGGGAGCAATCAATGGGAAAGTTTTGGACAAAGAGTCCAATTATTCACCCAAGAAATCATAAGAAAGGATTCTGACAAAATGGTGCAAAGTTTTCATGAAGTTGTTGCATGAATTCATCTAAAAAATCTTATTTTCTGCACATTTTGCAAAATTAGCAATGATTAGAGCAAGACAGAATCAACGCAGAAAGTAAAAAAAAACATGGATGATGCGCAGAGAACTTATAGCCATGATAATGAATTCAAGGATTTGTATGTCGGTTTGGGTGTTGGTGGTACAAAATCCAAGGAGGAGTGCATAAACTTGGTAGAAACCATAAAGGGACTGCAAAAAAATGTCCAAAGCTATAAAGTTGATAATGAAAGGCTGATGAAAGCCAAGGAGCAACAAGATGACTTCAATATCAAGTTGTTGCAAAGCTTGGACATAATTAAAAAAAAATTGGATAAGGAGATAGAGTCAAGTAGGTCAAGAAGTCGCAGGTTTCATGATGAGAGAAGAAAAGCAAGAAGCATTTAAAGGAATCATCACCACCCACCAAAGCATTGATTTAGGAAAGCGCACAGCAGCTCAAGTCCATCTCCTACCAGAAAGCATAAGAGAAGGACTGGGGAGAATGAGCTATAGGGAGAAATGAATAAGATCAAGCCTCCTACATTTGATGGTGAGCACAATAAGGATGAAGATGTAGAGACTTGGATGCTGAGTATGAGGAAGTATTTCCAGCTGCATAATTATTATGCGCAGGCTGAAGGGAGAATTACCATCTTTTAGCTAAAGGGAAAAGCATCAATGTGGTGGGATCCGTTCAAGAAGGTTACTTGGAGGGAACACATTGATGAAAATAAGGTTACTTGGAGGGAGTTCAAGATGTATTTTCAAAATAAATACTTAACCAAGAGATATTATGACAAGAAAATGAAGGAGTTCTTTGAACTCAATCTTGGGAGTATGACAATATATGAGTATGAAAGAAGATTCTTAGAGTTGCTGAAATATGTCGCATTCATCAAGGATGAGCAAGTTAAAATTTAGAGGTACATGAGTGGGCTTCCCTTATTTATGAGTGACAAGAGACAATACGATGACCCCAATGCATTGGAGGAAACCATAAGGCGTGCTAAATGTATGTATGATCAACAAAAGGGAAGATCGACTTTCCAAAATGCTTGAGAAGACAAGATGAAAATAAAGGTGGAACAAAGGAAGAAGGGGACTAAGCTACCATTTTTTAGAAATATTGTGTAAGGACAACCAACTCCCAAGGAGCCAAGAATGACGAAGACAGTGGGGAAAAAACCAAGGCAACGACCTATTCAATGTTGAGGTTGTGGCGGAGATCATATGTACAAAGATTGTCCTCAAAGAGGTGATAAAGTGAGGACTGCGCACAACGTACGACAAGCTGCGACAGTTGAAGACATGGACATAAATGTACCTAGGATTTATACATCCATAGATAACAAGCAAGCCGAGTTTCAGTCGCACATGATTGAAGTGGAAGGTAAGATTAATGACCAACCCATTGCTATTTTAATTGATTCAAGAGCTAATCATAGTTATCTAGATCCTAATATTGTGGAAATATTCCAATTGCCAAGAAACAAGCTTGGAAAACCTTGGTTGGTGCAGTTAGCTATAGGGGAAAAAAGGAAAATTAATGAGATGGTTAAGGCATGCCTAATTAAAATGAATGGACTACGCATAAAATATTATTTGAATATTATACCTTTGGGCTCGTATGATTGCCTCATTGGTATGGATTGGTTGGACTAGAATCATGTCGTTCTAGACTGTTACAATAAGGCATTTGCTTGCTTGGATGAGGAAGGAAACTTAAGAACAGTTCAAGGCATTCCAAGAGTTGTAACTATCATACAAGTTTCAGCCTTGCAATTGAAGAAAAGCTACATGAAAGGATGTTAAGTATTTGCATTGCACATGGAGGACGCACCTAAGGATAAAGTGTCAAATGTTGAAGACTGTGTAGTATTGAAAGAGTTCGAGGATGTCTTTAAAGAGATATCAGGGTTGCCACCGAAAATAGATATTGATTTCTCTATAAACTTGATGTTGGGAGCAACACCTGTATCCAATAATCCTTATAGGATGAGTACGCCAGAGCTGAAGGAATTGCAAATGCTACTTGAAGAGCTTTTGAAGAAGGCGTATATATGCCCAAGTGTCTCACCTTAGGGTTCCCCAGTATTGTTCGTGAAGAATAAGGATGGTGCGTTGAGTCGTTGTATCGACTTCAAGCAGTTGAACAAAGTAATAGTAAAGAACAAGTATCATTTGACAAGGATAGATGACCCCTTTGATCAGCTGAGGGGCGCGTAGATATTTTCAAAGATTGATCTCAGTTCTGGATATCACCAAGTGAGAATTAAAGAACAAGACATTAGCAAGATTGCCTTTAGAATGAGGTAGTGACATTACAAGTTCACGGTGGTGCCATTCTGGTTGTCCAATGCACTAGTTGTTTTCAAGTGTTTGATGAATGGAGCTTTCAGAAATTACTTAGATACGTTTTTCATTGTATTTATGGATGACATACTTATTTACTCAAAGTATGAAGAAGAGCACGAGAAACACTTGAGAATGGTGCTATAAGTATTGAGGGAGCATCAACTTTATGCAAAGTTGAGCAAGTGCTCATTTTACTAGTGACATATTCATTATTTGGGTCATATAATTTCCAAGGAAGGAATAACTGTGGATCTAGAAAAGATAAAATACATTGAGGAATGACCAACACCAAGAAATGTCGCAGAGGTGAGGTCCTTCATGGGACTTGTAGGTTATTGCAAAATGTTTATTGAAGGATTCTCAAAGATTGCGCATCCAATCATATCCTTGCAAAAGAATGGTATGTGATTTGAATGGACTCTGGATTGTGCAAGGAGTTTTCAACACTTGAAGAGTTTGTTGACAAGTGCGTCAATTTTGAGAATTCTTGATTCAGATACAGACTTCATTGTGTGCACAGATGCATGCAAGGAAGGGCTCAGTGGAGTCCTTAGTCAGAATGGGCATGTGATATGCTATGAATCAAGAAAGTTAAAAGAGCATGAAAGGTTCTATGCTACTCGTGACTTAGAATTGGTAGCAATAGTGCATGCCTTGAAGATGTGGCGGCACTATCTCATGGGTAAAATATTTGAGCTGAGAATAGACCATAGTGGTCTGAAGTATTTGCATGGACAACCAAGTTTAAATTCCAGACAAAGCAAGTGGTTATAATTCCTCAATGAGTATGATTTTGACATAAATCATATCAGAGGAAAAGAGAACAAGGTGGTTGACACACTCAACAAAATGGTGCACGAAATGCATGCAACAACCATTAACATGTACAAATCATATTTGTGTGACATGATTTTAGAAGTTTCCAAATCAGATCATCGATATGTGGACATAAAGATGAATTTACAACAAGTATGTCGCAACATAAATTTGAAGGTTATGAGCTAAAAGAGGATGTAATCCTCATGTATAGGCATCAAGTCTATGTGCCAAAAGTTCAGGAGTTGAAAACTCTGTTATTTTCAGATATGCATAAAGTTCCTTATGCAGGACACCCAGGTTACCAAAAGAAAATTGCAGTGGTAAAACAACAATACTATTGGCTAGGCATGAAAAAGGAGGTTGCTAATTTTATTGCTAGATGCCTTGAATGCCAAAGGGTCAAGGCTAAACATAGACATCTAGCTAGCTTGATACATCATTTTCCCATTCCTGAGTGGAAGTGGGAAGTTGTAACCATGGATTTTATTACTAAGTTGTCTAGGACTGCTAAGAAACATGATTCTATTATGGTAGTGGTGGATAATCTTACTAAATTTGGCCATTATATTTCAGTGAAGTCAACGCACAAGGCAACCAACATTGCTGAAATATACATGCGAGAAATTGTTAAGTGCATGGTGTACATAAGACAATTGTGTCTAACCGAGATTCCAAGTTCACATCGAAGTTTTGGAAAGGGATATTCAAAGGATTTGGGACAAATCTGAACTTTAGCACATCCTGTCACCCAGAGTTAGATGGAAAAATAGAGAGGGTAAATCGGGTGATTGAAGATATGCTCAGAATATATGTGATGGATAAACCATCAAAATGGGAAGACTACCTTCACTTGGTAGAGTTTGCTTACAACAATGGGTATCAAGCATCTTTAAATATGAGCCCATTTGAGGCACTTTATGGTAGAAAGTGCAACACACCAATGAGTTGGGACAACCCAACAGACTGTGCAGTGGTTGGGCCAGACATGCTTTGACAAATGGAGGAGAAAATGGTAAAGATAAGGAAGAATTTAAAGTCTTCCCAAGACAGGCATAAAAGTTGCACATATAAAGGCAGAACCCACAAAGAGTTTAAAGTGTGTGACCATGTGTTCTTGAAAGTAAAAGCCAGACATAGTTCCCTGAAGTTGGGAAATTGTTCTAAGTTGGCAGCATGCTACTGTGGGCCATTTGAAATCCTAGAGAGGATTGGTCTTGTCGCATATATGTTTTCATTTCATGCATCTTTTTGTATTCATAATTTTTTCCATGTATCATTTCTTAAAAAGTATGTACGTGATGCTAATCATATTATTGATTGGAATGTGATTCAGGTGGAGCCAGAAGGTGATTTTTGAGTGAGACCGATTTGCATATTGGATCGGAAAATCAAATAGCTCCGAAATCGAGTCATGGAGCTAGTAAAGGTCCAATGGACTTGGTATGGTCTTGAGGATGCAACTTGAGAGAACGATGATGCTATGCGGGTAGAGTATCCACATATTTTTGAAGACTTTTGAAATTTTGTATGTACATGTGTATATAATGCACTGAGGACAATGCATAAATAAAGGGGAGGGGAATGTAATGTCCCTAATCCAAAACCCTTTGTAATTGTACATATAGGATGGTGAGCCATTGGTATGAATTGTAAATGTAAATGTACATATAGGCTGGTGAGTCGTTGGCACCAAGTATTGGTTTTGCACACACCTAAGTAGTGCGTGAGGATTGTTATCAAAGAAAGGGTGCACACATTTCATAGTGTTGCACACACCTGGGTAAGTGCGCAGGGTTGCACATAAAAGGAAGGGTGTGCACATTTCACAATGTTGCGCACATTTGAGTAAGTGCGCATCGAGTCGAGTTATATATATATATATATGAGGTTGAAGATTCTGTGTGGTTATTAGGCTGGTGAGTTAGGACTCAAATAGGCTAGTGCACCCATCCTTGTAAAATGTAATCACACTCAAGTTATTAATAATATCACATCCTTACATGTAGATAGATAATACAAAAAGAGACAGGGGGATTAACTCCACCGAAAAGGGAAAATGGGAGACTTAATTCCAAGGGAATATTTTATTAATATTTTCAAAAATTGTAATTTATGGATATTTATTTATCCTAAGTTCTCGAGGGATGGGATCGAGTCACCATGTGTCTATAGTTAGTTCTGAAGGTGACAAGTTTCCAGTTTTAGGCATGCAATATATATTGTTTTCCTTATTGTATTTTGGGGGGAAGCCATTCATTTCCTCATGGGAAGAAGTAGTCGGACCAATGGAGGAAATATGTCTATTACCTTATCTGTAGAGAAAATCTTGTAAAGGAGTTTTTTGTATTGTAACCAGAGTAATTGTTGTCAAAGAGGTGGGTTTTCAATCCCATGAGCATTCTCTCCAGGTGATAAATTTGTTGTCGAAGAGGTGGGTTGTCAAGTCCATGAGCATTCTCTCCAGGTGAGAGATTTGTTGTCGAAGAGGCGGGTTGTGAAGCCCGTGAACATTCTCTCCAGGTGAGAGATTTGTTGGGAATTGTTCCCTGGTGTGTTGAGCATTAGTTACATGTTTCTGATACTTCTTGTTCGGCCTATTACTGAAGACTTGGAAGGGAAGTGGGGCACTCGAGGGATTGTTGAGAAGAGAAGGGGAACACTTCCTCGGGTGGAACATGCATGTGGGGAAAGAGATATTGTAGGCTAGTTGCAACAGTGACGCCTTGGAATGAACTTTTTATTATTATTATCATGCCTTATCCTAGAATTAAGAACCCTTTTTCCCTGGTGTAGTTAATCCCTAGCTCGGGGGTGACCTGTTGCTGAAACTATATGAGCAACATAGTCTATGGTTGGGAGGAACATCTGAGCTCTGCGCACAATTGGTGACTTTTCATAAAAGATAAGTGTCCTTTATGTTCTTGTCTCATTTACCAAGTGCTTAGTTATCTATGTCTGATATGGTTTTAGTTCTTGTATGATGTTGCATATAAGTAATTGTTGTTATTCTATATAATGATGCTTGCACATGTAAGTGTGGTGTTGATGTTCAATGTTTGTAGTCATACATGCGGATTATGACAATTGTTGTTAGTTATTCCTATTAAATTAACCTTATAATAATGGTCACGAGTCTTCGAGGCGAGGTTAGAATGGTCATGCGCGCAGGGTAGTAGTGTGCATGCACAAGGAGAACAGAATTTCCGTGTGACGCCAAAATGGTTGCGCACGTTGTAGAAATCACATGTTCAGAGTGGATTACATGCACAATAATGTTGTGTGCTTAGTATGTTTGTGTGCATAGTTGTATTGTGTTACTGACGTTGTTATAAGTTGTGTCAAAAGAGGAAAGTTTGGGTGGCGCAACTCAGCTTGGGGTTGAGTGCGTTACTTCAAGTATTTCTTTGCAGACCAATGTTATAGAGTATAATCTACGCACTAGGTTTTGGAGTAGTGTTTCTGAATAGTAGGCTAGGTATGCTGCATATTGGTATCGGACAATTTTGATAGTGTTGGTATATATCCAACATCCTAGACAAACCTAGAAATTTAATTTTAATTGGGTTCTCATTCAATGAGGGCGAGGAGGTTTTGCTATTGTATCTTCTTCTTCGCTTCAATGTAGAGGCTTCTATAGTGCTAGGTGAAAAAAATTATCCACCATTGTGATGAGTTTCATCCTCAAATATTGTAACAATTAATTATTTCCTTAATTGAAATGAAGGATAAGTTTTCAAAAGTTCAAAAATTCCATCCTTGGTTAAAAGACAAAAACCTACAACAACATATCTTTCATAGTAACTCTTCTGTACTCAATCCAGCGAGCGACTTTCTTTAGGGCGAGTGCAAGCTAATGATGGTCTCTTTTGACACATTAAATGTGATAGAAATATGAAAACAATGGAATCCCTTGACTTGTAAGGATATTTTGAGATCCTACCCAATGAATCTTGATTTTATGTAAGAAGATGAAATGTAACAAATTGAATAACCTTTTTGAATATATAATTTTTATTTATTGCATTTTATCACAACTATATCAATTTTGATGTTTTCTAATGTTGACATTTTTCTTTGGAAGAGTATAAGCTATACATTCATGTCGGTGCAACGTTTGAGTACCTAAATGATGTAACCAAATATATGAAAATTGGTATACATGTAGAGGATAAATAGTACTAGTGCGAGACTATTTTTCCAAACATAATTAAAAAATCATATTATATTTTTTAAAATTAATAAAGTTAGTGAACTTTTAAATTAGTATTTAACCTATTACTACAACGTTTGAATGTCTTAAAATAATGAAATTGTTTGATTTTTAAAGCATCTAGAGGCCAGTCTCTATTAGTGTAGCACATTTTTTTTTTGAAATCGTTGAGAAATGAAAAAGTTATAGGAGAAACTTTAGTAGTGTATTTTTGGAGCTAATGAGTTAGTTGGCAAGAAGAAAAATATTTCTGAAAAAATTATATGTATGCCTACAATTTCACGATCTATGAGTATGTTTAGCATACTATAGAGCTTTGTGAAAAATAGAGGTATTAAAAAGGAGGAAAATGTTAAATTTGCTATGGTTTATATGGATTCCATACCAAAGGCTTGCTTACTCCGAAGCAGACACATAGGATGACATATGACACATAATAGGTGACAAAGGTGATTTAAGTGTTAATAAATGCAAGGGAATTCCTTTGAAATTCAAACTTTCCACCTATAATAGCAAATCAACTTGAACTTTCCACATGTAATAACAATTCAAACTTTCCACCTCTTGTTCTAGTTGCTCTACCTTTTTCTAGTATTCTTTAATTTCTTTTGCCATGCTTTGGATGTTGAATTTTAAAGCTTAGGGAAAACCAAGTCTTGCAAAATATATGGAAATATTATTTTTTCTTATGTATTGCATTAGGGGTGTCTCAGTAGTGACCGTGAGTTCAATAAATCCTAGTAGTTTGAGTATTTTATGTGATTGCTTCACCACTCTACCTTTGGTTTTGTCAAATACAAATGTATCTAAAAATGCAACCACATCGGATTTGGAAGGGGTGAACTTCCCCAAGCCAAGTTCACCCAGAGGAAAATGACCCTTTGTGATAGATGTGCTTGAGGTGTTGCATGAGGTTTCGAGATTTGGATTCCCAATATCCATGTGTTCTAATCCACTTGCTTTATTGTCTTCCTTCTTCTTATGTGCCTCTGCTTCTTCCTTCTCCTTTCGAGCTTCCTCTTCTTGAGATAATATCAAATATTCCTTTCTTTTCCTCTCCTCTACCTCTTTTTGTAGATTTAGAGCTTCAACTTCTTTATGTAACCTTAGAGCTTCACATTCTCTTTCTAGTTTGATTTTAGCCTCCGTTGTTTCTCTTTCTTTGGGTTCTTTCTATCTAGCTTCTTTCTTGAGTTTATCTTTTTTCCATTTTCTCTTTCTTCTTGTCTTTTCTTCCTTTGTTGTTGCTACCCTTTTTGAAGGCTACTTCATATAAGGATGTGGCCCTTCTGTATACTTCCTCTTCCTACCAACTTTGTTTTGATATGGCCATTTGTATTTATAGGCATGGAAATGATGACTGATTATGTTCAATGGATCCTTATTGGAATGATTTCCATTGATGTCAAAGGATTAATGATGTCATTAATGTCATATTATGGCATTACAATACACACAACATTTCCAATATTGATTTATATATAGGTCTACAAATATATTAAAAAATGGGTGCATGTGAAAAAGTAAAAAGTGAAATGGTGGTTTCAAACCCAAGGGCTTGGGGTATTTTCCCATGGTATTGGGAATTAATTATTTAATTAAAGAACATGTTTCTTTATAAATGATTATGAAAAGGTATAAAAATAGAAAGCATTGAGAGAAAGTGAGTGTCTGAAAAATGGATTAGCAAAGATTGAATTGTGAAATCAGTTTCAAGACATCTTGGCATTTTCATAATAAATTTGTTTCTAGGAAATTTCATACAATGAAATTTGGAAGAGATGGAGGAGATATCTTTGTGTACATGTGGTAAAAATTTCAGATGTTGGTTCACTACACTTTCAAAGATATGCCTTGTGGAAGTTAGGGTTCATGAATTCTTCTGAAATCAGTTTCAAATAGGTCAATTTGTCACCTACGCTATAACTTATTTTATGTGATGTTCCAGACTTTGAGATTCTGCAGAGATAGAGGAGATATCTTGGTGTACATGTGGTAAAAATATTAGTTTCTAGTTCACTACACTTTTGGAGATATTCATTGTGGAAGTTAGGGTTCTTGAATGCTCTTGAAATCAGGTTCAAACAAATCATGTTAGCACTTTTTCTATAACTAATTTTCTAGGATGTGTCAGACCTTAATATTTTTTAAAGATAGAGGAGATATATTGGTGTACATGTGGTAAAAATATCATATGTCGGTTCGCTATAATTTGGAATATATGCTATGTGGAAGTTAGGGTTCCTGAATGATCCTGAAATCCATTTCACACAGGTCATCTTGGCACTTTTGCTATAACTTATTTTCTGGAATGTTTCAGACCCTGATATTTTTCAGAGACAGAGGAGAGATATTGGTGTACATTTGGTAAAAATATTATATGTTGGTTCACTATACTTTCGAAGATATGCTCTATGGAAATTAGGGTTCCCAAATTCTCTTGAAATCCATTTTAAACAAGTCGGTTTGGCACTTTTGCAATAACTTATTTTATGGGATGTTTCAGACCTTGATATTTTGCAAAGACAGAGGAGGCATACATAAGTACCTTAGGTAAAAGTTTTAGAATCGGATTTTAAAAATCGGATATGTGGCAAGATGTAAAATAATTCTTGGGAAGAAGAAAAACACAACAAGCTTTGGAAAAGTTGTGATTTAGGAATTCAAATTTTGGTCATACCTAGTTAAATTGTGTGTGTGTGTGTGATAAAAACAAAAAGGGATGAATCCCCACCTTAAACTCTCTAAAAAATTCTTCTTGTCTACAGGTTTCCTGACATCTTCTGGGAAAAACTATTGTTGCATACAAATTTTATGATTTTTGTGTGATTGTAAGGAAAATATTTGTCTATTTCTTGTTGCCAATCCCTGTGAACATGGGGAACAAACATAATTAGTCAAGAAAGTCTTCAATGAAAGAGAATCCCATTGAAAAGGTCAACGAGGGAAGAGAAAAGGAAAGGTTAGGTAGGGGAAAACACGAGCTTTTAGTAGAGTCCAATCCAAATTCTAGCACAATAGATTCCATTTTTGTTTATCCTCCATCACCACAAACAAAGTGCAAGATTTCAATAGTGACCAATCCAATTTTGACCTCTAGTAAACCCCCAATTATTCTTTCATCAAGACAAGTTGTTGTGGATGAGAAGATGATGATGGATTTTCTTGGAGCTAATTATACTATGGATGAAACTAGAGAGGAAAATGGTGCACATCCTTCTGGTGAAAAAGTTCCTATGGTGCAACCTATTCTTCAACAATTAGATATTACTGAAACTACCCATAATCATGTTCACTCTCCTCCCAAATTTGACCTGCAATTTATCGAAGGGTTAGAAATCCTACGTTTGTAACACCACAATAGAGAGGTCAAGAGTGCTCGAATATGGGTCCATTATTCCTACCTAGACTGAGTAGTGTGAAGTGAAGAACATCTAAACGCATTCCGATAAATGAAAGTGGTCTAGCATCACTTCAAGGTAAGATACCTAACCGAACTATTTGTTATCAATCATACAAAATTATTAAAGAATATTTTGAACCCAAATTTGATGTTGTTGAAAGTTGGTTATTTCTATCTTTGTTAAAAAATAGGAGTTTGATTGTTGTTAGGATAATTTTAGGCATTAAAATTATGAAAAGTTTAGAAACAAGTAATCATATTGTTAGAATTATTGTGGATGTTTTTTAGAAAATTGGTAAGAAAACTCATTCTCAAGACCGTAATGCAACCCAATGTGTATTGTCACAATCAATTATTAGCAAGATCACAAGAAAACATAGTTTTCTCAAACAAACATCCCATTGCATTAAATGTAATGTCAAAACCCTATGAAAGTATTCTACTAGACAAGATAACCTCAAAACAACATGCCAAATATATTTGTGGGCCTTCATTGATAAGATAACTTGTTCCGACGTGAAGTTAAATAGAGTAGTTATGCCCTTCTTCCAACCAAAATGATGTACTAAAATTGAGAAGAGTTTATAGAGATCATGAACTCCACATTAAACACTTTCTTGACATGACACATACATAATTGTATGAGAGATTCAAGGACAAACATAATGCACTTAACTTCGACCAAATATATTTCGAGAAATGCAAACCTTGGTTTGTTCAAATAAACATAATATGTAACACATGGTGTTGTAGATACCACATTGAATCTGATTATTATTTATCACACACACACACTTCATGCTTTTCATAAGACCCTTGTGCAAGAATGCTCAATTGTATTACCACAACATCACATAGGGAATTTATTCAAAGCATCATTGTTCTGGATTTTATGAGTGTAACAAAATGAATACATATTATTATTATGCTTAACACAAAATAACAGAGATACAGTAAAATTGGCTTCTATTCAATAAAGAAATATGCTGAAACTGTAAAATGTAGCGAAAAACAAGCTTGCTGGAATGGTGGCAACTTATCTATGAGAAGAGATGTGACAGTTGTGCTCATTCACAAGAAGATGAGTACAATGAGGCTCTGAAGGAATTTTTACAATAAACGTGAATGCCAAAACCCTAGACATAAAAAAACCTAACCCTAGGAGATGAAGCGTCAAAAGTCATGTGGGCCCCGTTGGAGTAAGTTAGTACATCAACTTCCCGGGGTCGTAACTTTTGCATACGATCTTCGTTTTATGTGCACAATAGCCTGTTGGAAAGGTCTATCCTAGGAATGCACATGCTTTCGTCAAAATTTGACTTTGTTTATAGGTTAACTATGACGAGACCTAAAAACGTTGTTTAGGGCCTCAAAATGACCTCAGAAGTCAGGGACCCGAAAACTAGGAAAAAACTGCCAAAATGAACCAGTTGGAATAGGTGGGAGGCCACCGAAATCCATCTGGATCAATCCTCCCCCATTAGGAAGCAATGGTCGCCATTGCGTTGAGTTCCCCCATTAGATGAGGAAATTTCTGTTGAATTTGGCCTTCGGTGAGCCACTTGTCTTAGTGCAGGAGTTGCCCTGCTTTAACAACTCGATAAAGCTGGATCCTTTGATGTCGAGTTTCCTTTATCTGTGTGTCCACAATATGATCAGTAGATGCCTATTGCATGCAGTCAGGGTTGAGCTATGTTGGTGTCAATTGTTCTGTTATCTCTGAGGTGTCCAATAATGGTGGGAAATATGGTCGAAGGAGAGCCACGTTGAACACTGGATGCATGCCAAGGAAAGGGGGAATGTTGATCTCAAAAGAATTTTCACTCACAACCTTCGTGATGGTGTAAGTTCCATAACAGAGTGGGAGAAGCTTCTGATGGGATCTTGTAAGGCGTTCTTTCTGCAAGTGCAACCAAACTTTATCTCCTACCTAAAACATATGTGGCACCCGGTGTTGATAATGGTGTTGCTTGTACTTGGCATTGGATTTCTATAAAATATCATGAACCTGTTGGCGAATGTGATGGATCTACTCAATGAACTGGGTTGCTTTGCATATTTAGTTGGAGAAGGGGATGATTCGGCCAAAGTGGCCGCAAGGGGTAGTGCAACATCCATGGGACCCAATGGTTGGAATCCCAACCCCACCTAAAAGGGGTTGTGGTCTGTTGAGCTATGTATGGATTAGTTGTAGCTATGTTGAACATAGGGAAGACTCTCATCCCATGTGCGAGGGTTCTTGGAATTGTACATGCGCAATATATGCATGATCATTCGATTGACGACCTCAGTTTGGCCATCTGTCTGGGGGTGGAAAGAAATGGATTTGGTGAGCTTAGTGTCCAGCAGAGACGAGAGGCTCGACTAGAATTTGTTGAGGAACCGAATGTCCCGATATGAGATAATGGTTTGTGGGATTCCAAAATGTACCCATACTCATTCAAAGAAGAGCTTGGCAATGGCCTCTGTTGTGATGCTCTTCTTGCAGGCAGCCAAAATCACCATCTTGGAAAAGCGATCAACAACCACAAAAACACAGTCATTTCCCCTCTTGGTGGATGGAAGGCCTGACATGTAGTCCATTGAGATTGATTCCCATGGTCTGTCAGGAGTAGGCAGAGGGGTGTACATGCCCTATTTCTTAGTGGTCGATTGGGCAATAGCGCAGGCAGTGTAGGACCTGATATACTTTCCCACATCCTATCGAAGTTTCGGCCAGTAGAAATGTTTCTGCAGTACTGCGACTATATTTTTTACACCGAAGTGTCCTGCCATCCCACTGTAGTGGGCTTCCCAAATCAGCTTCGCTCACTCGCTTGATGGAACACAGAGATGGCCTAGATGGCACAACAACATGTCCTGGAGATGGAAATTAGCGACAAATGAGTTTGCGCCCAACATTTGGTAGGAGGTGGCAAAGTCAGGGTTTGTCTCATAGAGATGTGGCCATCTGGAGGTCTCGTGGCCATACGAGTCTAGCACCGTGGTGAGTGCCACGACTGGAGGTCGGCTGAGGCAATCAATGACTCGGTTGGTACTTCATGTTTTATACTTGATGTTGAGGTGGAATTGTTGCAAGTATGTGGACCACTTCTGATGGCGGTCATTCTACAATTTTCCTTGTGTTTGCATGACTTGCAGTGGCTTATGATCAGTGTGGATGACTGTCTCTTTCCCAAGAATGTAATGTCTCCACTAGCAGCAGACCTACATAACGAAGTACATTTATTTGTCGCAAGTAGGGTAATTACGGACAACATCTGATAGTGTCTCACTTTGATAGGCCACGGGGTGGTCATGTTGAGTGAGAACGGTGCCCACAATGTAGTCTCAAGCATCTTTCTCAATCTCAAAGGGATGTCACAGGTTCGGTAATGAAAGTACTGGGGTTGAGCACAAGCATTGCTTCAAATCATCGAATGCTTGTTTTTGGGATAGGCACCACCCAAATTTTGCCTTACCACCACCCCTGGTTACTTGGTTGAGGGCCCATGCAATATGGGAGAATACCAACATGAACCTGTGATAGAAATTGGCAAGGCCCGCTGCCCAAGAATCTGTGAAGCTTAATGAGTGTGGTTGGGGCTGGCCAGTCACGGATGACCTGGATCTTGGTTGGATCCACATGTACACCATGCTGATAAATGATGTAGCCTAGGTAATAGACCTTGTCCATGCCGAAGGAGCATTTTTCCAAGTTGGCATATAGCTTGTGTTGCCGCAGGGTGTGCAGAACCTGCTTAATATGCTGCAAGTGTTCTTCCCAAGTCTTGATGTAGATGAGTATGTCATCCAGATACACCACTAAAAAAGTATTGGTGAAAGGTCGTAGGATATCATCCATCATCCTCATGAAATTTGTTGGAGCATTTGTCAAACCAAAGGGAATGACCAACCATTCAAAAAGACCTTCTTTTGACTTAAAGAAGGTCTTCCATACATTTGTCTGTTCTATTGGGACTTGGTGGTAGCTAGATTTCAGATCAATCTTACTAAAGTATTTGGCCCCCGTGAGATGATCAAGGAGTTCATCGATTCAGGGAATCCAGTATCAGTTCCAGACTGTGATTTTATTCAGGGCTTGATAATCAATGCAGAGTCACCAGGTCCCATCTTTCTTCTGGACCAGCATGATTGGGCTCCCACAAGGTGTTGAGTTGGGACGGATGTGCCCCTTGTGGAGCAGTTCTTGGATTTGTCGTTTGATCTCCTCATTCTCTAACACAGATCAGAGGTATATTGGTCCATTGGGTAGCGGTGCGTCGGGGGTCAGATCAATGGGATGCTTGAGTTGACAGTGTAGAGGTACCTTGGTATGTGAGGAGAAGATATCTGAGTATTCTTCCACGATCTTATCCACTTGATTATGCTATGTGTAGAGGTCGGTCGTGGAGGCCCTGGATGTAGTTGTGATCTTTCACTCATTCTGAGAGTGAATCACGAAGAAGACAAACTTCTCGTTCTGAGATATGATCTTCTTGCATTGCTTAGAAGATATCAAGGAAATAACACTAGGTGGGACTGCCTTGGGTATCCTGTACAATTTCTTGTTCAAAGTAATAATAGCACTGCGAGGCTTAGACTCATATACAACATGACCTTTCCATAAATAAGGTTGGCCCAAAATAAAATTACAAACTTCTAAAGGAGAAACATCACACAATACCTCGTCTTTGAAGGGCTTGATGTTGTACGACTAACGACAAAGTTGGCTGACGCGGAGATCAATTCCTTGGCGGAGTCATCCAATGGTGTAGCGTTGCAGGTGCAATGTTGTTGGGAGGGATGGCCTCTTGACGACCTCTGTTGAGATGAGGTTCTTTTGGCTACCTCTATCAACGATGAAGTGCAACAGGGTGCCTTTCACCCACATCTGTGAATGAAAAAGGCACTCATCTTCCTTTGGCTCATCTAGTTCACCGGGTTGGAGCTTGGTGGTAGCAACGATGGCATCGGGTTCCGTGTCAATGATTTGTCTCCCCGTTTCTGGTTCTGACTCAGAGTCAGAACCCTCATCTGATTTAGTGGCTTTTACCTCAGCCACCAGCGACTACTTTGAGTAGAAATCAACAGTGTTATGCCAGGGGCTCTTATGGAAGTCACACCACTTACCGATATCTTTCTTTGTATTTCTGATGTCCTTCTTTGCTTGTGGCTTGGATTGGTTGTCCTAAGGATGTCCATCTTTTCTTTTTCCTTTGTTCTTCGAGTTGGGCCCACCCTTTCCTTGCTTTTTCTATGAGGGGTTCCCAGGCCCAAATTGTCGTGTCTTTTGTTTAAGCTTCTGCTCGATTTTGACGACATATCAATAGGTCGTGCCCAAGGATGAGATGTCCAAAAATTCCATTTCGGCCTGGATGTATCGACCACCATGATACTTGAG
>SNQJ01S0141793.1:0-31927 GCA_010110895.2 Picea sitchensis | reverse complement strand
GTTGTGAATAACTTGGAACTTGAAACTAAGTCACATCCTAAACCATATCTGTTGGGATGGATATGTGGTGATAACAATTTACAAGTAACCAAGCAATGTAAAATCAAGTTTGCAATCACTTCTAACTATGTTGATGAAGTAGATACATATGTGGGATTTTCTTGGGAAGCCCCTACCTTTATGATAGAAAATCCATATTCTACAGGGAGAATAATAAATATTGCTTCAAGAAAGATGGGAAAGAGTACATTGTTCGTTCTCATCACATGAAAACTGACAGGTCTTTTGCAGCTACGGGGCAGTTAAAAAGAATGGTAAATGCAAGAAAAAGTTTAACACTTATGTCTATAACAAAACATGAAGTTAGTGATGCTAAACATGAGATGATTCCATATGTTTCAAACAATCATGAAGTGTCACCGGAGGTACAGCATAAGGTTCAACTGCATAACTTGATTATTGTTCATGTTCAAAAGGGGAAGCATGTTTTGTCATTTTCATTTGCATACTCAGTATTGTTGATTAGTTTGTTGTTGTTCAGTGGTGTATGGCTGCAAAGTGCGACAAAGAATGTAGATGATTGTGCGATAAATGAAATGATTACTTTGATAAAAAATGTTATCTCAGTTTTCATGTTTGTTGTGATTAGTCAGGTGATCATTATCCCAACAAAGAGGATGGATGATACAGGACAAGTGGGGAGGTAGTACTCTCACTTATTACCAGAGTAAAAGAAGACTTTTGGTGGTCCAAAATATTCCAAAGTGGGGAGGAATGATCCAAGAGGCTCCCCAGGCTCAGAAAATGCTCAAAAATCAAATTTCTCAGAATTGGATGAATCCAATTCCATTGTGATTGGCTTGTTGTGCTGATTCCGACAGTATATTTACTTTCTCAAACGAATGTTGTATGCGAGAATTATCGTACTCTGACCGTTTTCTCAAACAACTAAAAAGTCAAAGGACTGGCAAAAAGTCAATGTTGACGTCATCATGACGATAGCATGACATCACCAATGACACCTCATGATGAAGACTTGGACCAATGGCAGTGTGACAAGTGGCAGCAATTGACTGGACAAATGTGGATGGCAAATCCAATCAAAATTGGACACATGGAAAAGTTTGGTCAAATGTTGAGGTGCCACATGGCTTAGGCATGGGTAGCCACGTGGCACCAAGTTAGGGTCGAATAGCAAGTTTCAAAATTTTTGAAGTCCATGGGTTTTGAACGAGTGACCAACTAACCAAGCAAAGCGCTTTGAGGAGAGCCCTATCACCAACGCGCCACACGTATTACTTGTTAAATGATGCAGGTTTAATTTTATTTAAATTGTGATGTATTATATGGTGGCGGAAAGGGGGGTTGGGGCTAAGCCCCAGCCCATGGTTATGTGTTGCAATATGACTTCTGATCAAAAAAAAGGGGCGTAGCCCATCCATAACCACCCAAGAGCCTAAATAGACTAAGCACGCGTTTTAAGGGGCGGTCATATGATGTGTTCCCACAAAATCTGAGGGCTAGCGAATGTCAAGGGCCAACGCTTGGCCAAAATTAGTGCATATGACCACTAAAAGAGGGCACGCGCCTGTGATTTGGGGGATAAATCCCTATATTTAACAAAAAGTGGGTTTTTTAACCCTGTTATGTGTTTTTTTAAATTAATTGCCTGATATTATGACCAGAAAGTGGTTTTTTTAGCATATCTTGGCCATTTGGAGGGGGATTTGATCCCAGAAAGAGGCTAGATCTTGAGGGAAGTTGGGATTCCTCATCTGATCCTTAAAAACTATAAGAACCGGGATTTTTTAAGCTTGTAGGAGACATTTTGATGCAGGTTTTTGAAGGAGCAGATTGTAAATTTTGGTCTTTTCTCATGTTTTGAGAGGCATTTTTCTCATGTTGTTGAGAGGATTTTGATGGTGCATTCATGAATCTGAGCAAGGAGGTCTTGCATAGTAGACATGAAGCATGTAATGTAACAGCAAATAGCATTGTAAGAGAACTTTGATCATTTTAAAGGGCAATAAAGAGGTCCTCCACTTGGAAGCGGGACCGGAGACGTAGCCAACAATTGGTGAACTCCGTTATCAACCTCTTGTCTCTATTTCTCTTTCTATTTTGTTGTTCTATTCTCTTAAATTGCAGCATGGATATTAATGGTTGATCTCTTTATTCATTAATAAGCATCAATTAAAAGTCACATTTGATATTCCGCAAACAAGATAACAAGTTTATATATTTCGCATTCTTAACGATCCGATGCAAAAAGTACATTAAACGAACTTTCAATTTATCAATAATACCTTCATTTTTGGATCACTTTCCCCCAGCATAACTTGCAGCAATTGTTTTCTTGTCTTCAACATGAGTCGCAGAGGTTATTGACAGATCTCCAACATGATTCGTAGAGGTTCGTGAACTAATGCTAGTATGACTCGTAGTGACTAAACTTTTTATTCCAGCGTGACTCGCAGTGGCTAGTTGCTTTCCCCCAGCATCACTAATAGAGGCAAGGTGCAGGTCTCCAACATGACTAGCAGAGGTTGGTGACTTCTTCTTCTTACTCTTCCTCTTCCTATTTCTTTTATACTTATGGTTACTAGTACCAAGACTTTCACCATAAGAAGGAGAAAAATAAGAAGTATACTTCATTGGTGCAAAATATAAACGATCAACATCCATTTTATGCCCTTGATAGAAACTGGTTATTTGAGAAGCATCGAGACCATTTGGTACACTAAGAGTGGTCCACAACCAAATCGATAATCCTACATTCAACCCAGGAATGTTCAAAGTGGCCATCAATGGGGAACCAACATTTCCAAAGAAAGGAAAAGCACAAGAATCCCCTTGGGAAGGGGTTCCTTGGTTGGCATCCTCAAGAAATTTGGCCATAAATTTCTTATGCACAGGTTCATCCCTCATGGGAGTGTTCATGTCCATAAAATTCTCACACATTGACTCTAGAAAACCAGTGGTATAAAAACCCACGCCTTCTAGGAGGTGGATCATGCTTTCAAGAGAAAGACCAGGGGTCCTTCCCAACAAGCAGAGTGGATGGTCAACCACCCTGAATCAATGATCCAAAAGAGGTAATACTGAAACAACCTAAGGCCAACTATAAAAAGTAACACTCTGATAAAAATACTTAAGAGAAACATCACAAGTAAACAAATTTTCCAAATATTTACCCCAAGTGGATAAGGTCATGAGTCCAAAGCAGTGAAAAAGTGGAAAGGGACCTTCTAGATGAAGGCACGGGTTGGTTGAGTCTTGTGGACCAACAAATGAAGGAGTGAGAAGAAATTATCCTGACATTCACTAACCATCCTTATCTGGTGCAAGTACCCACGCTTTGCGGGGTACCCTCCAATGACACTAAAACATGTGATACAAAATTTTCCCCGGGTAATACTACAAACCCCCGTAGTCACCTCTGAGATCCCTAGGAAAAGAAACTAAGGTTACCAACTCGCAGTTAGTGTCCAAGGGGTACAGTAAGTAGTCAATATCAAACATATGGGCAGGGTAACAAAGTGTGAATCTTTGAAAGTGTTGCCTCTCATGGAGGTAAAGGCACTAGTGAAACCCCCAATATATGATCTTTCCACTATGCTCATTTAAGCTTCAGAGGGGTATCTTATTGGCTCTCATTTATGAGACCTCGTTTAGCTCTTGTGTTAGTGGAGGATCTTGACTATACTTATATGGAAATTGGATTTGAGAATCTCCCTAGCTTAGACTCTGACGTTTGTTTTGTAGCCTTGGAGAGTTATCTCTCCAATACTAATCCAATGCCCTAACCCTAAACTTGTTTCTGAACCCTAGAAACAAAGTCTAGTACATTTTAAGTTTAGCATTCGTTTTAGTGGTTATTTTTACTCAAAGGGTACATATTGAAACATATGTTGTTTTAGACTCTTGCAAAAATGAAAATTATAAGAACATTGGAAAAGAAATCTTTACAATATTTCTTCAAATAAAAAAGAGTTTCAACAAGAAAATGCATGAGCAATCCTTCAAACCTTTAAATGCAAGTTTCTTCTTTCTGATGCAAGATGACAATGCAGCCTTATGAGAAAAGAAAAAGAAGAAAAAAAATGATGTTCTTTTTTATTTTTCTTTTGAAATGATTTAAGGTGATAAGAAAACAAAATCCTAGGCTAACATCTTTTTCTTTTTCAAATAACAATGCAAAGAAAGAAAGAGACCTAGCTAGCAGAAAAACTAGGTTTTTTGTTTTTGTTTTCTTTTTCTTTCTTTCAAAGCAAAACTAACAAAATATGGTAAAAGAAAGAAAATATTTTAGTTTAATGTTTGAAAAAAAAAAAAGGAAAACGCAAAAGAAAAGTGTCAAACTGAAATATAAAATCAAGTTTCAAAGATGACCACAACAATGACTAGAAAATTCAGATCTTGAGAAATAGACTAGTCTTACAGTGATGCAATCCAAGGGATAAAAGGGAGACAAAGGTGGATCAAAAAACTTTTTTTTCCATTCAAATTTAGGGCCTTACTAACCACCTATAAGCCATAAAAAAATTCAGGACCAAACTCCCCAAAAAATATCCCCAACTAGCTCAAACAAGGCTCTAAAAAGATTGAAAAACAAGCAAAAAAGTCACTTTTTGGAGGCATCCGCGGGTCACCCCACTGTAACTCATGAATATAAGCTTATATCTGCAGGTTATGTCACTGTAGGAAGTGTGGGTGAAGTTTATCTATGGTTTGACCTTCCAAAAAATGTGGATATCTGTGATTTGGCCTTGGAGACTAAAATCTGTGCTTCACCCCTATATCAGGGTAGTGTATGTTCGCAGTTTATGTGAAAGAAAAAAGCGGATAGAATCAGAAAAAATTGGAAAAATTGGTATAAATCCCAAAAATCAAAGTGTAGTAAAGAGACAAAAAGTAATCCAAAAACACTAGGACGCCAAGAGAAAGAACTTTTAGATGACTTGAGAGTTTTCACAATCTTTACCAGGCAATCAAAAGCAAACACAAACCCTGGAGGCTCAGCATGTGTTGAAGAACCTACCTAGACCTTCCAATTCTGAGAGAAAAACTTACAATTTCAAGACACTTACACAGATCCGCAACTATGTAAACTAGGACTCGCGGACATTTGCGGGTCATACAACTGCAACTCATGGATATCCGTGACTCACAAAAGGACAAGGCGTGGATGAGACTGTTATACTTGAAAAATAAAAATTCAACCCAGAAGGAGGGCTTGAAAAATCGTTTGGAAACATTTATGGATGAGGAAATCTATGAAAATAAATCCCAAAATCAGGAAAAAGTGCAAAAACCTAAGACAACCAAAGAGACCCCAAAATTGATCCAAACTAGGAGAATCCCCAGTATGGTCGCCAATTCTAATATGAGATTTTTCCCCTGTGACTTTGGTCATGTCACAGCAAATATTGACCAAATAAAAGAGAAAATTGTAACCCACACACAAAACTTGTAATGAAATAACTACTTTCTCATAGAGGGAAGAAAGTATCACACCTTGTATCCTTACGTCGGTGTTATTCCCCACTCTCAGCCCTGGTATTGCTCTTGATTCATGCTTGAATTAGCCTGCAAAAGAAGATCAATAAAATGTTGCAACAAGGTAGTTATATCATAAAATAATACTAGTAACTGATAGATAGATTCAAATATGAAGAGTAATTGAACATACATAAACAAAATGAATCAATACTACACAAGTATGGGGAAAAGAGAACTTGTTATTAGCAACGGTAAAATAAGTGGTTAACACCTGACTCCAACCATCGGCACTGCCTTGAAGCCAACTGCCTAGGTTCCTCCAAAAGTTCCTTCAAGCATCACTCAACAATATCTCCCTTCCTTGTATGACCCAATAAGGATAGGAACAAACCTTATGGTCATATAATGAAAAGGAAGGAATGTTGGAAATAGATTTCCAGGTCAAGGGGATGTTACTCAGAGGATGAAGGGGAATAGGGAGACTTGCAATTTATTCAACATAACTTTGCACCTAGGTTTTCCTCCTCATCAATTCCCTCAAAGTTTCCTTTATACCATCCTCAAGAGGTTAAGGAGGTTGAATTTCGTTGATTACAGGCCCAGGGAGGTTGGGAAACGAGCCCAATCGAAATCCCCGCCCGAAAATGGGGAATTATTTTATTTTTATTATTTTTTTAGGCCATCTGTGGGTTGTACACTAACAAGGCATGGATGTTTGCATGTTTCACAAATTTGACCCACGAATATAAGCAAAAACATTGTTTTTTAGTGGCTTTGATGAGGAAAGTTGGGATTTAAGCTTGCAAGTCAGAAAAAAGGACTAAGCCATCTCACAATGAAAATGGTGTGGAAAATTGTGGTATCATAGAGGTATTCTAGTCAACCATATGAATTGGATCTCAGGAGCGAAGTGGGAAGGCCTGAGGGACTGTGTGCAGTGAAGGGGGGTCTCATTCCTTGGGTTGTGCAGGTTGTGGGAAAATAGATTCGAACCTAGGTTTTGGGGCTATTGTGTATTGAGAGCGGGTATCTAGAGGACCGGATCTCCTTGTGGAATCACAGCCTCACATCGGGGGTGGATTTTGGTTGAAATAAAACGATCAATAATTCCTATGGCTAGGAGGTTCATCCTTCATTTGCAGCCAGCCGGTTAATCATTAACACATAAGTGTTTTTGTTCTATTCTTATGTTAATTATGTTGTGTAAATGGTTATATGAATGTGGTGTGTTGGTTGTTTTCTTGAACAATTGCATTCATGTTTAAAAATACATTGTTAGATGCATATAGGATTGCGGTATCATTCAAATGGTCAAATTTGTGTGTGATCTATGGTTGGAAAGCTACAAGAATTTAATTAAGTATTAAAATATTTATTTCAATGTGTATTTTGCATGTAATGATGCTCAACTAGTGGTTGGGTATGTTACAAATTGGTATTAGAGCTATTGGTTCAACACTATACTCATATGGGCCAAGAACCGATGTAAATTTGGGTAAACTTCACTACTACAAATTTGCATGTGGCAAAATTGGGGGGAAATGGGAGAAAATCATAGTCAAATCCCTTCTCATCTAGAGGTCCACGACTGAGATTCATCATGATATATTTAAAAATCCATAAGGTTCATCTTTTTTGAAAGTTTAGACAAATCAACGACCGAGATTCAATTTCGGCGATTGAATGTTGAAGGAAATCAACGATCCAAATTCACCTGGAATTTTATCAAAAATTGTTAAGTGTTGAAGTTCTCCAACTGAATTCATCGATAGTCGATGGTCAAATCAGAAAAAATTGCCAAGAGTTTTAAGTTTTCCAATAGAACTCACCGATGGTTAATGGTAGAATCGATGGGTTGGGAGAAGAGTGGGTTTGTCTAGAAGGAAGCTTTGATCACCGATGGTCGATGGTCAGGGATCAGCAGATTTTGGATAAAATTTCTAAGTGTCGAAGATTGCCAACAAAACTTTTCGATGGCCAACGGTTGGGGATCGACAAAAATAGGAGAAGGTTTCATGCAACCATGAAGGATCATATATCATCGATGTTCGGTGGTCATGGATCAGCATAATCTAGCGAATGTTCCATGCATCTAGGAGGATTGTTGATCCTCGATGACCGATGAATCGGGAATCAGCGGATTGTGATGAGAGAAGTGGTCGATCGTTGATGAAGGAAAAGAGGATGATGACATCATCATTCACATGTAATGTCACATCACCCAAGTTGACACCTCAATATGATGTTTCATGCCACGTTATCATCCACATGTCATGTCACATCAGCAGTTCCCACATCAGCCTAGAAGTGGTCGATGGTTAGATCGATCGATTTAGGGCAGTAGTTTCGACAGTCTTCGAGGATCATTGATCATCGATGAGCTGATGGTTTGGCATCAGCCGAATCAATGAGGGGTTCCAATTTCCAATGAATATCACCAATGATTTACATTTGAATCGGTTGATTTAGAGTTATGTGTAAATCGATCATTAGGGAATTAGGTCGATGGTCGACGATCGGGTCGGCAGTTTTTGGAAAACATTGTGCTTGCCCAAAGGAGAACATTGGTTGTTGATGATTGATGTACCAAATATCAATGGCTCATATTCCATGTGATTTGAGATCAACAACTCATATTTAAGGGTTTGTTACAATAGTAAAACAATGGATTTTATGTGAAAAATTGTAGTTTTTTAAGGTCATTAACTTGCAGGGAATGTTTTAGGGCCTAAACGATGTTTTTAGGTAGTCGAAACCCACGAGAATAGAGTGTATCAAGGTACACTTGGTATCTTCATCTCAAATAAAATAATTCGGAGAGATCTATCCAACGAGATAAATAGTTCGTAAAATGGAGCTCGTACAAGAAAGTTACAACCAAAACAGTGAGGGTAAAATTTTGGCACCAAATTTACTTCCAGAAAGCATAAGTCCATGTCCAGAAGTTTGTTTGGGGCATGGGAACAGTCGATGGAAAAATTATGACCCATTGAATCTAGCGGTGAAGTCATTTTTTGGTTATGGGTACCTAAAGATGTGTTGGAATTGAAATAAGACACATGTAGCATACAAGGATAAATTAGGTAAAACAATCAAAACTTCTCTAGACCATAACTTTCAAATCGGAGCTCAAATTTGAGAAAAAGAATAGTCGTTGAAAAGGAATTAGGGAGTAGAATACGTAATCCAACCAAGAATTTTAAATTTTGCACTGTATTTCTCATAAAATGATAAATATATTTTTGTAGCAGTAAATGAGTGGAAATTGTAGGATGTAGATATTGTAACTTTTCGCTCATAACTCATATTGAGACATGAGTACAATCGTTTAAAAGATGTTTCAGAGAGGAATGCATATAAGGAATCATATTTTTTGTTTGGGGCAGTGTTTCCTTCATAAATTGGGATAAAATATGACCTGTAGCATTAATTGAAAAAAATTATATATTGTGCATAAATATAACAAAAATGGTTGCTTGTACATGGTACAAAATTAGGGGTATAACTAGGTAAATTCAATCTTAGGATTGAATATCAGAGTAATGGAAACATGGAAAATATTGTAGAAGTTGGTTGCAACAATAAAGATATACAATTCAAGTAATGGAAAGTGGAATTGGATTCCAAGAGCCATGTAATTACTCAATGTGAAGATTTCTCCAAATAGTGTCAAAGTTTGGAGAAACTCTCCCAAATGATAGAGGTGAGTGTCGAAGGTGATTGTTGTGTAAGGAAGAGTGTATATGTGTAGGATATTACCTATGCATAAGCCTGGAGGCACACTTGAAGTGCAATATTTTTGACACGTATATAAAGGCTAAGATTACTAACAGGGCATTGTTATTAAGCATAAGAGCACTCTGCAGAGAGTGTTGTGTGAAAGGAATTTCTAGAAAGAGGATAAGATTCCATAATTGATCATTGTGTGGGTTTGTTCTAGATTAATTTTTTGTGTCTGTAGGATAGGAAAGTAGTTATATATTGTACAGTTGGTTGAAGCATCAAAGACTTGGAAAATGAAAGTGAAGTATTGCAAGGCAGGTGATGCGAGGTTGACAAAGGTCTACAAAAGAAGAGGGGAACAATAGTATTTAGTTGTTGTAGAGATTAGTAGTGTAAAAGGTAAATTTAATAGAGATTCTCACATTAAAGCATGAATACAATAAGTGAGAAAAGTCATTGCATGCACATGGAGTTAAGAAGGACTTTGTATCCTTGAAGGTAGAAATATAGTGAAGGTTAAAAAGATTGCTTCAAGAGAAGGAGAAAGGATATCATGAGATGAAGTGTGAATTATGATTGGATCAATCATCTCTATGTGAAAGCATGGGAGTGTAGGAAAAAGGAATTGTTAGATATTATCTAACTACTTTTGTCTAAAGAAAATACCCAATGAAGGAAAGTTGCCTCTAGTATCAGAGTGCGTAATAAAAGAAGGGTACAGGTGTAAATGGAGGAGTGTATCTTTCCTTTTGGAGAAAAGTGGTCTTGATTGGTCAAGAATTGATTCACAATGAGTCACTTAATGAAGTGAAGAAATATATTTAAAATTAAGCAAATCCATGATGGATAAATTTTTATTTTCGGCACACTAGTTCAATGGGAGTTAACTAACTAATTCTATTTTAGACTTTCTAATTTTATACCATTACTATTATGCATGCATTCCTAAGAAAAATTCATTGCATATCACTTCTTCTTCACTTTTCTTAATTATAGGATGCCATTGCCTATATGAGTCAATATCACTTACTCATTGAACATATCATAATATACATTGATTCTCATTCTTCCTATTGTATCTCTCTTCCTTTTCTTGATAAGATTTGTTTGTGTATGCTTTAGCTAGGTCTCCTATGCAGGTTTCCATGAAACACTAACATGGTATCAGAGCCGAGATTCTTGGAGAAACCTAGACAAGCCAGAGACGAGCGAACTGACGAAGCGAAAAGGATTTAATTATTGAGTAAAACTAGTTTTTACTGCCAGAGTCACAACCTATCCCCATTGAAGGTGTGACAATTGGAATATTATTGAGTAAACCTATTTTCTGCCAGAGTCACAACCTATCCCCATTGAAAGGTGTGACAATTGGAATCGACACAGTCTATCCATTAATAGGGTGTGATGGTTGCACTCAAACTTATGAAAAAAAAAACAGGAATCAACGCATCCTATTCATTTCTAGGGTGAAACATAATCGCATTGTATCCTTCACTAGGGTGGGAAATTTAGTTTTTTGAAATCGACGCAGCCTATCCATTTCTAGGGTGTGACATAGTCACATTGTATCCTTCACTAGGGTGCATTTTTCTCTCAGTCTGCCCATTGCCAAGGTGAGACACTCCAGGTATTCCTATGCTCACCAACAATCTCCAAAACCCACATCTTATTTTAGGAGATATAGTTATTTTATCATTTCTATAGCTGCCATAGAACCGTCAGTCATATCTTAGAATCCACGATATGGGTTTTTAGGATCTTTTTAGAATCAATAGCAGGGATGGAGATGATGAAAATTATTCAATCAATTTTGGTGATAATACTCACACTGTACAACTATTTTGAATGCAAGTTGAAGGCCGCATTCCAACTCAAAAGAAAAGGACTATACAATTTGACAATGGTGATAGAAACAGAACCTACATCAGTGCTTGAGAAGACCATATGGTCGAATAGTAAGGATGAGGCCACAGGAATACTTCTTGATTTAATATCCATTGATTTATGGTTTCATGTTGTCGCATGCAAGACCCTAAATGAGATCTGGACCACCTTGGAAGGAATTTTTGGAAAGCAGGATGAGATGCGAGGTCATATGCTTGAGGTAGAGTGTAATATTCCAGATATAAAATAGTATGCAGAACATAAATAAATATCTAGAAATGGCAGATAAACAATGATATAACCAGAACAACACCACAATAATACCAGAATAACACCAGAAAGAGCACTTTGATTACTAAGAGAAATGTTCACTTTCCTCTTTGAGGGGGAAACCTCCACCAGAGCAGATCTCTATTACAATAATATCCAAGACAAAACTTCTCATACCCTCTACTCCTATTTATACTAAATATGTCTATCCAATGAAAAATCTAGAGGAATATCCTTCTAGAAGCAGAAGCTTATATTAGGTATTCTTACATTTGACTTATTCTTCCTTACTGTTAAGCCTTATTAATATTGACCTTTATTACATGGAAATATATTATTCTACCTACATGAGGGGTTAGGTCCCTAACATGTCCTCCCCCTTAAAAAATAGCATTGTGCTCAAGGCTTGAGATGAGGAAATTGTTGCAGAATGGTAGCGAGTTACCAAGTGGCATCTATTGGAGTTGTATATTTACACTGGACTAACACTTCCTTGATGGTGCACTAACATAGACGACACTCACATTGGTCCAAAACTGCTTGTGGTTGTATCCAAATGGATCCTTCTTCGTCCAACTCGGGAAGGTTGGTTTGAGTTTGGAACTTAGTTCCAATCACCTTCTTTAAGTAGGAAACATGAAAAACAAGATGGAGTTTATAATGACTGGGAAAAGCTAACTGATAGGCCACCTGTCCAACATGCTTGAGAACGGTATAAGGACCATAAAATTTGGGTGCTAGTTTCTCACAATGGTCATCCTTGAGGGAATTTTTCTTATAAGGTTGCAGTCGAAGAAACACTTGATCGCCTTCTGCAAATTGATGTTCAGAGCGACCTTGATCTTCCTGTTGCTTCATGCGATTCTGGGTCGTGACCAAATTCTCTTTGAGGGTGCAGAGAATAGCCTCTCGAACTGTAATCATTTGGTCAACCGCCTGGACCTTCGAGACACCTAGAAAGTATGAGAGAATTGTAGGTGTATTTTTTCCATATACCGCTTCAAAAGGATTCATGCGGGTAGATGCATGGTAAGAAGTGTTGTACCACCATTCAGCTGGTGGTAACCATTGAGCCCACTAATTTTGTTGTTCTGATGCAAAACACCTCAAATATCTTTCCAAACACTTGTTGACAAATTCATTTTTCCATCAGTCTGGGGATGACAAGTTGTGCTGAGATGCAATTGGGTACCTTGTATCTTGAAAAATTCTTTCCAAAATATTGTTGGTGAAAGTTGGGTCGCGATCAGAAACAATAGAATGAGCCATGCCATGAATCTTGAATACCTTATCCATGAAGAGTTGAGCCATAGTGGACATTGTAAATGGGAGTTGAAGATCACATAAATGAGCATACTTGGAAAGATGAGAAACTACCACCATGATGATTAATTTATTTCTAGATTTAGGTAATCCTACAATAAAATCCATAGAGATATCCCTCCAAATAGAAGGTGGAATCGAAAGCGGTTGTAGTGTGTCAAGAGATTTGACTATTTCGCCCTTGTTTCATTGACAAAAATCACATTCTCTTACAAAATTGTGAATGCCATGTTTCATACCATCCCATTAAAAAATAACGTTTGAACCAGTCATAGGTTTTGGTAAACCCTCAGTGCCCAACGGTGGGTGTAGCATGAAGCTCAGAAAGTACCATGGATTTAAGTTTTGATTGTTTACTTAAATACAAATGGCCTTTGTATCGAAGATCATCATTGTGCCAAGAGTACCCTGGGGAAACTGGAGAAATGGCATGCAATTGTTGTATTAGATGTGAATTTTTTGGATCATGTAGCCATTCTTGGCGAACAACTTGGAGCCAATCTAGTACAAAGAAGGAGAGATAAAAAAGGAACCCTTCATCTTCATATTTTCTGGAAAGTGCATCAGTAACCACATTGTCTTTTCCTTTCATGTAAATCATCTCATAATCATATCCAAAGAGCTTAGTCACCCATTGTTTTTGCTCTAGGGAGGAAAGGCATTGTTCCAGAAAATACTTGAGTCTTTGATGATCTGTCTTAATTTGGAAGCATTGCCCTAATAGATAAGAGCGCAAAATATCCACGACATACAGAATATCCAAAATTTCCTTTTCATAGATTGATTTTCCAAAATTTCTCTCTGAAAGTTGTTTGTTGGTAAAGGCCAAAGGCCAACCCTCTTACATAAGGACCGCTCCAATTCCTTTCCCGAAAGCATCACAATCCAGGACAAAGGTCTTTGGGAAATTAGGAAGGTCCAGAACTGGAGTGGTGCACATGGCCATGCTCAAGGTTTGAAAGGCCTAAGCAACTACAGGAGTCCAAGTGAAAGAATTATTTTTAAGGAGAGTAGTGAGAGGTGCCGCAATATTTCCATAATTCTTAACAAACTTGTGATAATAACCTATTAAACCGAAATATCCACGCAAGATTTTGAGATTATTTGGGTGAGGCCAATATTGCATAGCTTCAATCTTTTTAGGATCCACCCTGAGATCGTCCTTGCCAACAAGATTACCCAAGTACTCGACTTCTGAGGTGCCAAAATCATATTTAGATTGTTTGAGGAAAATTTGTTGCTGAGAGAGTAGATGGAGAACTCGATCCACATGAGAAATATGGGTTTTCTAGGTTTTACTATATATGAGGATATCATCAAAGAAAACTTAGACAAAATGATGGAGAAAGGGACAGAAGACATGATTCATGAGGCTTTGGAAAGTGGAGGGAGCATTACACAAGACAAAGGGCATGACCAAAAACTCATAGTGGCCCTCATGAGTTAGAAATGTAGTCTTAGGAATGTTTGCCTCATTCATACATATTTTGTGGTAGCCAGAACGAAGATCAAGTTTAGTAAAGAACTGGGCACCACTCAATTCATCCAAGAGGTCATTAATGACACGAATGGGAAATTTATCTTTAATGGTGAGTTTTTTGAGGGAGTGGAAGTCGGGACACATGCGCCAGGAACCTTATTTCTTAAGGACCATGACCACAAGAGAAGTATAGGGGCTCGTACTAGGGCGGATAACACCTGCGTCGAGAAATTATTGAACAATTTTCACAATTTCTTTTTTTTTTGGAAAAGGGGTGACGATAGGGACAAATATTGGGAGAAAGTATGTCGAGGACAAGGGGAATGAAATGATCATGAAAACCATGGAAAGGAGGGATTCCATGGGGAGTGGAAAAAACCACTTTATGTTTAGAGAGGGTGGATTGGAGGTCCTGCGGTACAGAAGGTGTCTAAGGGGCTTGAATGGCATGGATTTGTGCAATAATTCCATAATGACTTTTTTTGAGCAGATTTTCCATGTGATGGGAACTGATGATCTTCGGGGAACCAGCGGTGATGCCTTGGAACTTATATTTTTGTCCCTCCTGGTCAAATTTCATGGTTAATTCCTTAAAATCCATGAGAATGGGACCCAAAGTCCTTAGCCATTCTGCACCCAACACAATGTCACAACTGCCCATGTCGATAGAAAACATATGAGATTTCATGTGGTACTGACCAATTTGGAGATGCACATTTTCACAATGCCCTCCACATTTCATGGACCTGCCATTGGAAATCATGATTAGAAAATTATTGATGGCACTTATATAAAAATTAGTTTCTTGGGCAATGCAACGATGAATAAAATTATGGGTGCTTCCACTATCAACAAGAATGATGACTTTCGTATGCTTAATGTAACCAATTATCTTGAGGGTTTGGGGAGCAAAGAATCCAATGAGAGCATTTAGGGAAATGACTAGTTCGACTTTGGGAGGGTCAAAGGGAGGGGCCATGTTAGTGGGTTCAGGTGACACGGCCATAAGGGGAACCTCAACATCGTCTTTCGAAACATCCTATGAGATGGCCATATAATTATTTTGTTCCTTACACTTGTACCTAGGAAAATATGTGTCATCACAATTATAACAAAGGCCTTTGAGTTGGCATTCATCCATTTCTGCCCTGGTCAATTTTTGGATCTTTAGTGGAGTAGAAGGAGGAGTGGGAGTGATTGGTTTAGTGTGAGGAATAAAGGAGGGTTTTCGGTTTTGAGAAGAGACAAATTGTTGTGCTTCCTTATATATTTTAGTAGAATCCACCCAACTATGAGGTCGATCCATGAGGACATGGGCACGAATCTCATCCTTGAGGCCACTGATAAAACATTCTCAGAAAAAAGCATCAGACATTCCCTCTATACATAAATCCAATCGCTTAAAAGTGGCTATAAAGTCTTCCATTGTGCCATATTGTTTCAACTTTTTCAAATGGCCTAAATGGTCAGTGTTAGTGTCAAAGAATTCATAAAGCTCCGCCACAAAGTGTGTCCAAGCCACATACCCTTGGCGGAAATTTTTTCTCCATTGCCAATGTTATTTATCTAGATGGAGAACACCATATCTAAATTTGGCCAACTCATATGTAATTCTATACAAAGATAAATAATATTCCATTTGAGTTACCCAGTCAATGGTATCTGAGCCATGAAACTTGATCAAATCCACATGCGGAAGGCATAGGTCATACTGGAAGAAATGGGGTTAAAAATTCTGGGAATGAGAGGAAGATTCACCTTTGGTTTGCAAAGGTAGGTTAGATGAGGGAAGATCTATAGGGATATGCAGATTGGCCCAGATCATCGTAGTGAAGGAGACAAACTAGGTATTGAAGGATTCAAGCTCGGTAGTGAGGTCTTGTTTGAGATCCTCCATTTTGGCGTCGATAAAGAAATGCATGTTTTTATTGATGGTAACAACATTGGCACTAAGTAGTCTCACTTCGTGTTGGGTTTCAGTGAAATTAGAGTGCAAGAAATTGAAGTGAGCTTCCAAGTCTTGGTTACAGGTGTGGGCCATGATGAAGAGGGAACATGAAGAGGGGCAGGTGGGACCACACGGAAAATGGGTTATGGTTGAAGTGTATCACAACGATCAGGAAAATGAGTGGAATACAATGGGTAAATCCCAAATAAGGGTGTTGGAAGGGGGTCGGGTCCACAAGAAAAACAAAATTTCTGAAAAATTATAGGTATGTATGCGATAAGGGAGAAGAGAAGAATCCAACAGGATAGGTCTCAAATAATGGTGCCAATAGGACAGTAGTAATTTTGCAACTCAAATGCAGGAGACACAGTTGTGAGGCAATACATCATGTATGTTCTATTTTTGTTTTTGTCCCAAGGGTTCTACAGAGAAGGGTTTTCCCTGTTCTATATCTCACTGATATACGTGTGGGTTCCAACAATAGTACTCGGCCCAATATCTCAGGGCACCAACTAAGGAGGCTATACCATGCCCTTAGTCGTACTACTAGACTACCCAGGTACTAGAGAGTATCTTCCTGAGTGTTGTTCTCAGTGACATTATAGCATTCAGGTGGTCAATCGATTTATCTATGGAGGGATTCATGAGATCTATGTCGATCTATATACAGGTGTTGTTTGATGCGCTACTACTCGAAGGGGTACCAAAAGGGGTTATAAGGGTGGCCAACAGATGTGCACTTAAGTACCACTTGTATTTCTTGCGTGTATGAATCCATGACCACGATTTTATGTGCGTAACGATAGATCTCTGTAGATTTAAGATGTCGGAATATGTCTCTACCCTAAAAAAAAATAACCCACAATTTTCTGCCTAGGAAGGTACTTTAATACCACTTGTAATATTCCAGATATAAAATAGTATGCAGAACAAAAATAAATAGCTAGAAATGGAAGATAAACAATGATATAACCATAACAACACCACAATAATACCAGAATAACACCAGAAAGAGCACTTTGATTACTGAGAGAAATTTTTAATTGCCTCTTTGAGAGGGCAACCTCCATTAGATCAGAGCTCTATTACAATAATATCCAAGACAAAACTTATCATACCCTCTACTCCTATTTATACTAAATATGTCTATCCAATGAACAATCTAGAGGAATATCCTTCTAGAAGTGGAAGCTTCTATTAGGTCTTCTTACATTTGAATTTTCTTCCTTATTGCTAGGCCTTATTAATATTGACCTTTATTACATGGAAATATATTATTCTACCTATGTGAGGGGTTAGGTCCCTAACATAGAGTTGAATACCTTAGACCCTAAAAATTTTGATAATATACAGGATTTCTTTACTAAATTTAAATATTTGATATTGAGCTTGGGTGAATGTGGTATTGAAAAGTCTACACAAGAGAAACAACTTATTCTAACAATCTTGCCAAGATATGATCAAATACGTTGTATATGTCTCCAATTTCCATTCTGGCAAATGTTTTTTTGCAACAAATTGGAAAATGCTTATGATGGCTCAGTTCATTAAGTCTCTCATACAAGAGAAAACAAAACTCATACAGATGGGACTCATGAAAGATCCCAAAGAACATGCACTCACCATGCATGATGGAAAAAGATAATCCAAACAGAATGAGAAGGAGGTATATTCCAAACTCTTTAACGATTCTTCAAGTTTCAAAGACTCTTCTAATTCCAAGAAGAAGAAGAAGGGAAATCAGTGCACTTACTGCAATAAACCGAATCATGAAGAATCCATGTGCATGAAGAAATAGATTGATCTTATGGCACAGGCACTTAAACAAAACAACCTTGGAAACTTCATTCCAAAGGGAGTCAAGAAGTAGAAGGAAGAAGATCATGCTCCTAAGAAAGGTAATCATCATGCTCTTGTTGAAATTAATTTCTCATCTGATTCATGGATTATAGATTCTGGTGCATCCCATCATCTGGCAGCGAAAGAGGAAATTTTCTCTTCTTTGAGTCCATGCTCAAGACCCCCTATTCTCATGGGGGATTATACTCTAGTATCAGTAGTAGGAGAAGGGAGAGTGGAACTCCATAATGTAATTTTTTAGAATGTTTTACATGTTCCAAAGCTTTCTATGAATTTTCTCTCATTTTATTAGATCACTCAGAAAGGTAAAAAGGTTGAATTTACATCAGATTCAGTTTTAGTAACTAACATGCATGACAATTCCATCATTACAATTGGTGAGGTGGATCACAAGTCAAGGTTGTATAAATTCACTATTTTTTCTGATGATGACTCCTCTTTTCTATTTACACATAATGAGAGTACTTTGCATCCACCTCCAGTGAAACATGCATATACTCTTGTTATTCCATTAGTTTCAGACATCAGAGATGATTCCATACACTCATATTATGTACATGGAAATAAGCAAGTAGTACAGCTAGATAAGAAGTCGACGTTTAAGTTTCAGCAGATTCCTAAGAAGGCACAGATCACACTTTAAGAAGTAGGTATCTGTTGGGCACTTTAATTGTCTAATTGAATGGAAAATCAAAGTGTTCAATATAAATTGTCAACCCAGGGAAGTCTATTATTTCAAGATAATTATGCAAAATCTATGCTAGATTATGAAAGCATCTCTAATCTAATTGCAGTAAGGAAGTTCTTTTTAACAAAAACAAGCAAATAATATCACTAACACAATTGTGTTGATACAGTTGGAGTGCTACAGAATTAAAATCACAATTTCAATCTAAACTGATGAATATATAAAAACCTTGAATTGCCTACCCTAATCTAACTTCCTAAATTACTTTTGCAGGAAGAAACGTTGTACTATTACAGAAAGGAAATCTACTTATTGCAAGAAGCTACTTCACATTTTCATTTCTCAAAACAAGATTTTAACCTAATGCAGAAAAAGGAAAAGTAGTTCTCCAGCCATGTTCAACAACTGACTTCTAATTCTCATGAGACAAGTTTATGCACATTTACTAAGAAGGAACTAAACTGTAACAACAGTTGTATTCAAAAATATCTAACAGTTAAACCAATTGCAATGAAAATGACTAAATCTAGAATTCGAAATGGAGGGGAATCGGTGAGGAAGGTGGGCCCTTTCCTTCTTATTGAATCCACTCAAAGAGATAGGTTATAGTGTGCTAAATAAATTCAATCCACTTCTTCATTTAATTGCCAAAAAGATGTTTGTGTACAATAATCGCTACTTTCTTCAGTTCAAGGAAAAATACTAACAATCCTTTACATTACAAAAGCTATGCTATTTAAAGTTAGAGTCAATCGGTGTTCAGAAACAAAACAGTCTTGAGAATCCATGATTCTCAGGCTGTTCGTTAGATATCATTAATACAAAATCTTGAATTCGCCTTCATCAACATCGTGAGCCAGCATTCTAATCAGCAGGTGTTGTAGCAATCGTATCACAACAGGACTGGTGGCATCTATTGTAACAGCTTCTAAGATTAACAGGCTTTTGTCGTAGCAGTTGTGTAACAGCTTCCAGGATTGATGGGCATCTATTGCAAAAGTCATGTAACAGCTTCCAGGATTGGCACATAGTTGTAACAGCAGCAAGTTTCTCGAAGTGGGTTGTTCTAACATTTTGATCATTAGTTAAATCATTTCATGGGTAAAATAAGTGAACGTTATCAATCAAACATGCTAAGTAAATGAAAATATAAAAGCAAGATGAATAGTTCATACCTTGGGAAAAAGGGTCTTGGTGCTCATTATAATAGTCATTTAGCTTAGGAATGAGAAGGTTGAATGATCAAAAGGTGTAATGAAAAAGGGACATTTCAGGGTCCTAACGTACCCCCCAACTGAACACATTGCATGTCCTCATGCAAAACACATTCAAACCTTACTGTGTAACTGAAGTAGAGAACTATCTCCTCCAATGAAAAATTTCTAAGTGTCGGTATTGAAGAATGTTGTGTCAAAAAGGAAAATCGACTGTGTCAACAATCTGGTTGAGTTTCTTTATTCTTGAGAATAGGATCAGTTTGAGTTGCTCGAGTAACAACTCGTGAAAGAAACAGAGGTTCTTGTTTGCAAGCTTCTGGTATACTAGGAGTTGATTTATGACATTGAGATTTCCTATGTTTTACTGATTTTTGTGTAGCAGGAAGTCCATGTTCAGTCTTGATTGATACATTTGTTGGTCCTGTACCGACTGGAACTTTGACTACCTCATATCCTGCCTCATAGTAAATGTTTCCACACTCAAAACACATGAGTTCTTTGTCTCTACCCATAACATATTTTGTTAGTGCTAGGATGTCCAAGGTTATACCTTCTGGATTCTTCTATCGAGCAGTTGTCACTTCCTGTTTCAGGGTCTTTAACTCTGCTTTGAGGTTATTATTTTCTGTTATTAGTGCAGCAATCCTGGAGTTTTCTATATTCTTGATCTTTTTCTCTATTTGGGAAAATAATTGGGCAAGTGGCACATCCTCAGCATGTTGTGGAGTTGGTTCTTGTGTAACAGCTATGGCTATCAGGACTGGTTCTTGTGGAGCAGTCTTGACATGGACAGTTGGTTCTAATATTACTGGCTCTAGTGGGACAATCTTATGTGGAGCAACTAGTTCTTGTGTAACAGTTGTATCTATCAGGACTGGTTCTTGTGGATCACTCTCAACGTGGACAGTTCATTCTTGTGGAACTTTCCTTGCATCAACCATAGGGAATAGTGGATGAAGAATAGGAATGGCCTGCTCCATATCTTGCCTTCCAATTGCAGCTTCGACAGACCTGGTGGACCTGGTTTTTCTCCTAGGTAAAGTAGAAACGAAAGTAGTGGTTTTCTTCTTTGTTGCTGGAGGAGGAATAGGGTGTTCTTCCTCAAGAACATAAGGAGGATATTCTAGTATACTAGGGTCTGCGATGATCTGAATATTGTCAACGAACATAGGATGCACAAAATCATCAGGCAGCACCGATGATTCTGATGTGAATTGAGTACATTCATTTTGAAAGGAGAAGATAGTTTCCTATAGTTCTGGGCATAAAGTAAAACCTGGTATCCGTACCCCTGTAGAATTCTCTGTCCCAGTATCCAGAGGGTTCTAATTTGATGTTGATCCAATTTGATCAATGGATCTCTGAGGTTTTCCTTTGAATGGACGTTTCCTTTGCTGCGAAGATGCACGGGTAATGATAGTAGGTGCTTGATCGACTGAAGTAGTAATAGGAGAATCTTGTGTGATTGCAGCAGCAATAGGAGGGGTCTGTATGATAGTTGGTGCCATAGCAGAGGGGGTAAGCAGTCTTGATGTTATAGTGGACCATTTTATCCTTGTCCATTTTTTAGTTAATGCAGAGGCAAGAGAAGGGGTTTTCTTGTCAGAGGCAGGGGGTAGGATTTCAATAATCTGTGTAGCAACCAAGTGTTGTGATTGTGGTCGAGCGGTTGGCTCTTCATCTGTTTGTTTGACCACAGCTACAGGTTGTTGTAATGAAAAGTTGTCGATGCTTGTCTTTCTGGTTCCAGGATGGCTTTGGGTTATATGGTTAATTTTCTGAGTCGTCTTACGGACAGTGACAGTAGAGGTTTGGACTATTATTGTAGCCGAGGGTAGATGTTCTGGAAGAGGTCCATGGGTTGCATTGTCAAGGACTGGTACAATTCTTTCTGGATTTATAGACTGTGGTTGGTCTGCTGCAACAGGTAATGGGTTATTGGAAATGTCCATACCTGCAAATTAATAGGACGATGAGTCTGTGATTAGAAACGCAATTCTTGGGGCTCTTGGATTTTTTTACAAAACGAGCCATGTTATGCAATGAATGTAGGAGAAAATAAGGAATGTTTATCAATTTCTGATGTCGCAGATGTGATAATAAGATGAAATCAGAAAAATAAACAACTTGGTATCGGCCTTCGCAGGTAATGTACCTTTTAAGAAATTTTGTGACTTCCCCCATGGCTCTGGTAAGGAATTGATGTCTACACCTTTGCCCTTGGTCTGAACTTGCTCATTGTTGATGAGGAACCCCTTATGTGCATCCGAGAGATGTGTTTTTCTATTAAACCATCGGTCTCTTGTTCTTGGCAACCCTATTACAGTAGCAATGCTCGCTTCTGTTACTGGAATCCTTACCCCATTCACCATTGAATACCCTTCAGTAATATTTTGACTAAACTCCAATACCTCTTCCTCACTAAACTCTTTCACCTTCTTAAAATATGATATCCAGCCAGCCTTAAGAAATATTTGGTAGGCCTCTGGGTGTAGTAGTAAACTGTCCAGAGTTGTGCGTTCATATCTCACATTCGGTCCTCTCATGATGTTTCTTGAGAGTCACAGGCACGTAGGAGGAGAAACTATCACCTAAATCAAAGATGCAATAAGCTCGAACATGGTTTGCAGAAAGACTACAATGTCTTAGTTAAAATAAGTGTGGGTGGAAAGGTGGTGGAGGTGTGTATAAAATTTAGAATGAACGGCTAAATTTACGTTTCCCCCCCCAACTAAGCGGATTGGATCCAGGAGTAATCGGTTAGTAAATAGGAAATCATGCTTTTATATCTTCATTACTTTAACACGTAGGATTAATCACGTACCTAAAATCTTACCGCACATAGCGACCTGTCGGAGTAACCGCACAATCCAACCGTCGCGGAATGGCGCATAAGAGCTGGCATGATGAAGGATCGTGAGAGAAATGAAAGCTTGTGTAGAGACGTAGTCCTTACTGTAGTTAGCCAACTGGAAATCACCGAATGTGAAGTCAATTCATAATGAAGCATCACTTTCGAATAGAGAGCATCAGTATTGTCTAATCAGTGGTGTTGTTGCATGAAAGATTGGAGGGCTAGAGCAGTAGCATCGACAAAAAGAAAGAATGAAGTGGCAAGAAAGAACAATAGTAATTAGTGTATCAGCAGGTTCTTTTTCAAAAATGTTGGAGGTAGGTGTATCAACATTGAAATCGGCCAACTTATCGGGAGAAGGTGTAAAATCATTGAAATCGACCAGTTTATTGGAAGAAGGTGTAACAGCATTGAATCGGCCAGTTTATCAGAAGAAGGTGTAACAGCATTGAAATCGGCCAATTTATCAGAAGAAGGTGTAACAGCATTGAAATCGACCAATTTATCGGGAGAAGGTGTAACAACATTGAAATCAGCCAATTTATCGGAAGAAGGTGTAATAGCATTGAAATCGGTGAAACGGTACCTTACTTCGTTTCTAGGAAGTTTTTCAACTTACATGAACTCATCATTTCCTTCTATTCATCAATATACCTTACCACACATAATTGTCTGATACCTTTCAAAGCTTTATTAGCACAGTAAAGAAAATAGAAAATTTTCAACTAGAAATAGAGAAATGCAAATTTTGTTGAGATTATTTATATACAAAGTTTGAACAAAAGAAGTCCTAAAGTTCAGAAGGGGAAGGAGCAAGATCCTTTCTGTTTAAGATTTGATAATTTGTATCAGATGTACAGCTAGTTTTGAATTTTGTCTTGGACAGTGGACGCTGATACATATGCAAGCGATGACCAATTGTAGGTAAGTGTGTATTGGATCTATCAATAGTAATCAACCGGAATGTCCCATTGGGAAAGACGGTGTCTACCTCGTAAGGCCCTAGCCAGCGTGTATGCATCTTACCTTGAAATTCCTTAAAGCGTGAATCATACAACAGAGCCCAATCTCCTTTCTGGAATAATTTCTTCTTAATGACTCGGTCATGCCATTTTGTTCATTGTTGTTGAATCACTGTGGTTTGATGGATGGCATCCAAATGCTTTTCATCAAGCTCGTTGAGCTGCTGCAGTTTGGCTTCTTGTGCCATAGTCAATTCGAGGTTGACTGCGGATGCAGTTCTTAAGGTTTTGATTTCAAATTCAATGGGAAAAATAGGGCTTTTTCCATATACCAGGTCATAAGGAGAAAAACCAATTGTTCTCCTCCAAGTAGTTCAGTAAGCCCATAGAGATTCATGCAATCTGTCAGACCAATCCTTACAATTTTCTCTCACTGTTTTAGTAAGAAAGTCTTCAATAACTTTGTTGGTGCTTTCCACTTGGTCATTGCCTTGTGGATGGTATGGAGAAGCTATTCTATGTAAAACATGATATTTACTGAGTAGAGCTTCAAATTTATGTGATGTGAAAGGGGGTCCTCCATCAGTGACCAATTCTCTGGGAACACCAAACCTAACAAATATATCTTCAAACAAGAATGCTAAGACAGCCTCTTCTGATGCTCTGATAAGTGCTTTTGCCTCCACCCACTTGGTCATGTAATATGTACAGACTAATATATAGAATTTTTGATTGGAAGGTGGGTGAATGGGTCTTACAAAATCCATGGCCCATCTCTCAAAAGGCTCTAACACTACCTGAGGCTAGAGCGGCATCTCATCTCTGTGAGTTGGTTGACCCATGTGTTGGCAACTGTCACAAGTTTGGACATATTTATTGGCATATTGAAATATGTTGGGCCAATAATAGTCCATCCTTAAAAAATTATGCCCGGTCCTTTTATCAGCAAAATGACCCCCACAAGGGCCATCATGGAAAGCTTTCAGCAGATCATAAACCTCATCATCCCTCACACATCTCCTGATTTCTTGGTCCAGGACTATGTAGAAGAGCTATCCTCCTATCCAACTGTACCTAGCACTCTTTTGAATAATTTTCCTTCTTTCCCTAGGAGATAGATGTGGAGGTACCTTCCCTGCAACCAGATAATTAGCAATGTCTGCATACCAAGGTGAGTGAGCAGATACTGCAAACAAATGTTCATCAGGAAAGGAATCGTCTACAGGTGAATTATCATCATTTATATGTAATCTCAAGAGAAAATGAGCAACCACATTTTCTTTTCCTGGTCTATCCACTATAGTGATGTCAAATTCTTGCAGTAGTAACAACCATCTTGTCACTCGGGCATTAGTAATAGGTTTATTCCTAAGATATTTTATGGATGTATGATTAGTATGAATAAAAGTTGGGTAACCAGTTACATAATGCCTGAATTTATTGATTGCATATACTGCTGCCAAGAATTCTCTTTCAGTAATTGTGTAATTCAACTAAGCAGGAGACATGTTCTTGCTGATATAGTAGATAGTGTAGGGTTCTTTGTCCTCCTGTTGCCCTAGTACTACACCAATTGCAGTGTCTGAGGCATCTAAAGAAATGTGAAAAGGAAAATCCCAATTGGGCCCTCTCAAGATGGGAGCTATAGACAATCTATGTTTAAGATCTACAAAGGATAATTCACAGTCGTCAATCCAACGAAAGTTAACATCTTTTGTTAGTAAGAAAAACAATGGAGAGGCAAGTTTAGAGAAATTTTTAATGAATCTCCTGTAATACCCGGCGTGCCCTAAAAAATTTCTTACCTCTTTCTGAGTTGATGGATTTGGAATGTCCAAAATTACCTGGGTTTTGGTTGGATCTACCTAAATCCCTGCATAAGAGATGAAGTGTCCAGCCCTACCCCTTTGTGCATCATCATATGGCACTTTTCTGTACTTAAAGAAAGATGAGACTGTTTACATCTTTTGATCACTTTTTCCAGATTAGACAAAGTGTCTTCGAAATTAGTCCCATAAGGTGTAAATTCATCCATGAATATTTCCATACAGTCATTCAACATATCAGAGAAAATATCAATCACAACTCTCTGGAAAGTGGTTGGTGCATTACACAAGCCAAATGGGAGGGAGAACCTTGTAGGCAAATTTTTCCCAGGGGCTGGTAAAGGTGGTCTTATCTTGGTCTTGTGGGGAAATTTGTATCTGGTTATAGCCGTTGAATCCATCTAGGAAAGAAAAAAAAAAAATTCCAGCTAAGTTATCTAAAACCTGATCAATAAATGGCAGAGGAAAATGATCCTTCTGCGTTGCCTTATTCAGGGCTCTATAGTCCACACACACTCTCCACTTACCATTCATTTTAGGCACAATAGCCAATGGTGATACCCACTCATTGTCTGATATAGGACAGATGAATCCGGTGTTGAGAAGTTTCTGAAGTTCTTCTTTAACAATTTCTTTAAGGTTTGGGTTCATCCTCCTTTGTGGTTGGTAAATGGGTCGACATTCTTCTTTGATGTATATATGGTGAGTGCATAGTTTAGAGGGGATGAATTTCATATCCATGTAATCCCATGCAAATGCTTCTTTATGTTCAGTCAGTAAATTCATCATTCGGCGAGTTTCAGCATTGGAGAGATCAAGATTGATGTTCAAGGTTTTTCTAGGTTCGATTTCTACAGCGATGCTCTTAGAACTGACTTTAGGAAATAATTCAGATGTTGTTGTTTCATCATCTATTTTTACATCGTTTGTTGTTACAGTTGAATCACTTTGATTGTCAGTAGTTTCTGAGAACATTTCCAAGTTCATTTCTTCCTGGGCCATAGGGTCAAAGACTCTAATCAATTGGTGGTGCATGTGTTGTGTAACAGCAGAGGGGTCACAAATAAAACAATTGATTAACTCATCCTCCATCTTGTCCTTGAAACTCAGGGTCTTACCTATAGTTAGCATAGGCAGAACACTTTCAGCCTCAGTGTCCATCCATAGAGAGTTTTCAGGTTATGCACTGGGTGTATCATGAGGATACAGGGTAAGTTTTTTTGTGTCGTAACCATCAGAGATGGTCATAGAACCAGATCGGAAACCTATGAAGGCGTCAGCTATGGCTAACCATGGTCGTCCCAGAATTAGAGGATGGCCTCCCATACTAGAGTTGGGTTGCAACATGACAAAATCAGCAGGATACTCCCATGAGTCTATTGAAATAACTAAATCATCGATTACTCCTTCTGGTCTAATGGTAGAGCGATCAGCTAATTCTAGAACAGTAGGAGTAGGTCAGATTTTTGTTCCGAGTTGCAGCAACTGCGTAGTTTCTATTGGCATGATGTTAATTATTGCCCCTAAATCAACTAATACATACAGAATAGATGTACCTTCAATTTTAACTGTGACGGTAGGGTTTCCTAGGTCGCCATATTTAATAGGTGGATTTTTTCCTAGCATTAGCTCAGACAAATCCCCCACTACATGCACTGTGAGGGGATCTTTAGGTTTTCATCCAGGTTTTCTGATACAGATATCCCTCATAGTCTTGTCATAAATAGGGACATCCCTTATTGCTTGCAGTAGTGGAATATTAACGTGCATATTTTGCAATTCTCCAAGGAGATTAAAAGATGGTAATTCCACAGGCTTGGTAATTTTCAGTCTTTCAGGGATTGGTGGGTCTATTTATTCTAGAATGGGTTGGTCAATTTCTTCTGTATTAGCAGATGGTCTCTCCCCTGATTCCTTATCTGATTTTGAAGATGGAGCATCTTCAACTATTGGCTCAACTATTCTCCCTGATCTTAAGTTTATTTCATCACAAGGCATAGGAGTAATAGATAAGGCTGGCACATTATGTATGTTTATGTTCTGAACAGCCTTATTATTTGGGTTTGGGTTAGGTTGCACAGGCATCTAAGATCGTAAGGGAGGATTTTTTGGTGAGTTATTGGGAGGAAATTGCAGTTGTTTTTGCTGGTATGGGGGTTGGAACTGTTGTTGAAAGAAGTTTGGTTGGTGTTGGCTTTGATAATTGAGTTGTTATTGAGGACCTCTCCCGTATGGGTGCCATTTCCCATAGTGATTCTATTGTTGGGGCATAGGTAACCATGCATTGGGATCTTGATAAGAGGGTGGCATTTGATTTGGAGGGGGGGAATTCGACTGGCCATATGGTAGTTGATTGTTCCAATAATTAAATGTTGGAGGAGAGAATTGAGAATTCATACCTTGACCTCTTGGCTGTCATTGTCTCCTTTGTGTGATCAGATAGATAGCCTCTTATTCCTCATTAGTTGCCTTCATTGATGCTTTTACACCTGGTAGAGAAGGACATTGGTCAGTGGCATGGTCTAATTCACAAATAAGGCATACCTGGACATTGTTCAATGGGCACTCCCTTGGTGGATGTTTCTTCCTTCATTTTGGACAGAAAATGCATAATACTTTCTCTGGTTCTACTTGTTTCTGTTTGACCTGCAAATTATCCATTTGTGAGGCAAAAGAGTTAATCGTCTCTATTTTGAAACTTCCTAACAGATTACCTATTTCTACTCTTGTTGCTCCTCCATTTGTTGATTTATGTACCCTTGAAAAAGTAGTATCCTTGGTAGTTGGTTTATTCCTTGTAGATCCTCGAGAACATATTTTGCAGAGGTCTACAATGTCCTCATAGGATTCCTTAGATATATCTCTTTTTCCAAGCATATTTAGCATATCTAAACAATCTTCTCTAACTCCTTTTAGCAAAATGGTTTTCAGAATGTCCTTACTCACATCTAGATGGCCAGACCGTGGTAGATTGTATTGGAGTCGCTCCACAAAGTCTTCAAGGGTCTCGTCCTCCTTCTATGACATTTTGAACAGTTCCTCTCTTCGTTCCCTTTTCAACAATAGTCTTGGTATTTGTGCAGGAAAAGCCACCTCATTTGTATCCATGTTGAAATGTTTTCCCCTCCAAGGCTCATGAACCATCTTAACGCATTTCCTTTTAATGTGGCTGGAAACAGTTTAAGATTATGCATAGTGGTAGTGTAGTCATAGCTTCTACACAAAATGTCAAATTCAAACAGAAACTCATCCGGATCTTCAGTAGATAATCCATGAAAAATTTGGAGAGCTGAGAGAGGTATGTTTTTCATAGTTGCCATCCCTCGTGTGGGAAGATCAGAAATAGGAAAAACCAGGGTAGAGAGAGTGTTTTCATTGTTTACCCGATCCTCATTGTTTTGTGGGTTCTCTTGGTAGAGATCTTCTTCATTATCCCCTTGATTCTCCATATGTGCTCTCTCCCTCCACTTAGTATGAACAGTGTCCCACTCTTCCTTAGTGATTATCTGACCGTTGATCTGATAAACAACTTCTTCTATGTTTTCTCGGTTCTAAGCTATACTGCCTTGATCCTCAATGTTCTCCAGTGTTGCTTGTTGATTTGTTGATGACAAATCTTCAGCTTTGATTTCAGCTTCAACTTCAACTTCATCCCTTGATGAGAACGATGTTTTGAGAGGGGGTGTTTCTACTGACTGTGGATCACGTCCTCTTGGAGGATTGGCAGGGCGAAAAATGGATCCTGAAGAAGAATCTGCTCTGGCTATTATCTCATCAACAATGGTCTATATTCCCAATATGTTAGGATTTATTCCTCCATGTCCTCTAGTGCTTGTAATGTTAGTATTTTGGGGGGTTCGTTCTCGTGTTTGGTGATTCATGCAGACTATTCATTCCTAAAAAAAAACTAGTGTGCTTACCAAAATCTATAATTATCTTCCCCGACAACGGCGCCAAAATGTTGGGCACTTTAATTATCTAATTGAATGGAAAATCAAAGTGTTCAATATAAATTGTCAACCCAGGGAAGTCTGTTATTTCAAGATAATTCTGCACATTCTATGCTAGATTATGAAATCATCTCTAATCTAATTGTAGTAGGGAAGTTATTTTTAACAAAAACAAACAAACAATATCACTAACACAGTTGTGCTGATATAGCTGGAGTGCTATAGAATTAAAATCACAATTGCAATCTAAACTGATGAATATATAAAAACCCTGAATTGCCTACCCTAATCTAACTTCCTAAATTACTTTTGCAGGAAGAAACTTTGTACTATTGCAGAAAGCAAATCTACTTATTGCAAGAAGCTACTTCACATTTTTATTTCTCAAAACAAGATTTTAACCTAATGCAGAAAAAGGAAAAGTAGTTCTCCAGCCATGTTCAACAACTAACTTCTAATTCTCATGAGACAAGTTTATTCACATTTACCAAGAAGGAACTAAAATTTAACAGCAGCTGTATTCATAAATATCTAACAGTTAAACCAATTGCAATGAAAATGACTAAATCTAGAATTCTAAATAGAGGGGAATCGGTGAGGAAGGTGGGCCCTTTCCTTCTCACTGAATCCACTCAAAGAGATAGGTTATAGTCTGCAAAAGATATTCAATCCACTTCTTCATTTAATTTCCAAAAAGATGTTTGTGTACAATAATCGCTACTTTCTTCAGTTCAAGGAAAAATACTAACAACCCTTTACATTACAAAATCTCTGCTATTTAAATTCAGAGTCAACCAGTGTTCAGAAACAGAATAGTCTTGAGAATCCATGATTCTCAGGCTGTTCGTTAGATGTCATTAATACAAAATATTGAATTCTCCTTCATCAACTTCGTGAGCCAACATTCTAATCAGCAGGTGTTGCAGTAGTCGTATCACAAAAGGACTGGTGGCGTCTATTGTAACAGCTTCCAAGATTAACAGGCTTTTGTCGTAGCAGTTGTGTAACAGCTTCCAGGATTGATGGGCATCCATTGCAGAAGTCATGTAATAGCTTCCAGGATTGGCGCATAGCTGTAACAGCAGCGAGCTTCTTGAAGTGGTATGTTCTAACATTTTGATCATTAGTTAAATCATTTCATGGGTAAAATAAGTGAACGTTATCAATCAAACATGCTAAGTAAGTGAAAATATAAAAGCAAGATGAATAGTTCGTACCTTGGGAAAAAGGGTCTTGGTGCTCATTATAATAGTCATTTAGCTTAGGAATGAGAAGGTTGAATGATCAAAATGTGTATTGAAAAAGGGACATTTCAGGGTCCTAACAGTATCCTTGGAGGGAATCCATTGGATTCTAGGAGGACTCAATCTCAGTATGAGGAGCCTTCTCATGTACTTTCAGCTTCTAAACCAGCGATGCCCATGCATTGCTATATGGTTCAATATTCTAATCCACATACCTGTAGTGAGGTTGTCGGAAATACACTATGGGAACCAGCCATGCAAAAGGAGTATGAATCACTCCTAAAGAATCGGACTTGGCATCTAGTTCCACTTCCACCAGAAAGGAATATTTTCATATGTAGATGGGTCCATAGGATCAAGAGGTAAAATGCTATATAGGTTTCCAAAGGACTTCATCAGATCCATAAATGTTTCTACATCTTCACAAAGACTTTCAGTGAGCAGAAGTTTCAGACTTTGCACGATCGTCGTGCAGTGAAGAACACAGTTTCCTAGCAATTGCCTTTTCTTCTTTTGATGCATTGTCTTTTGAGGGGGGGGGGTTTGTTCCCATGTGGTTTTCCCTCTTTCCTCATTTTTATTCAGTGTTCATTATTTTTATTGTACATGACTACCTAATATGGCCTAGTAGTTCGGACCAATTTTTCACTCCATTGTGATGTTCAAGGGGGTGTTGGAGAAATTTCTATTTTCAACACACTAGTTCAGTGGGAGTTAACTGACTAGTTCTATTTTAGACTTTCTAATTTTAGACCATCGCTATTATGCATGCATTCCTAAGAAAATCTCACTGCATATCATTGCTTCTTTTCTTTTCTTAATTATAGGATGTCATTGCCTATATGAGTGAATTTCACTCACTCATTGAACAGATCATAATATACATTGATTCTCATTCTTCATATTGATCTCTCTTCCTTTTATTGATAAGATTTGTTTGTGTATGCTTTATCTAGGTCTCCTATGCAGGTTTCCATGAAACACTAACAATCCATGGATGGTAAAGAGTATTAGGAAAATGACATTAAAGAACAATTCAGAATATTGAAATGTCAATCAATGATAATGGTACTTCAAGACCAGTTTGGTCAAGGAAATGGGGAATGTAAATATTCATTTAGAGTAGTGAATACTACAACACTATGAATATTGATAATTATAGCCAAAATATGTTGGGACAAGATTCTTTGCATGAA
>SNQJ01S0141790.1:10112-34896 GCA_010110895.2 Picea sitchensis | reverse complement strand
GACATCTGGTTCTAAAATATCGTGGGGCTTGTTATCACTCCAAGAGTCTTTCCTTGACTGTAAAGGGAATTAACTTGGTAACTTCATCAAATGTTTAATAATGTATAAATTGGATCAAGTTGGATGACTTGATATGCTCTCATTCATTCAAAATACACATGGATACACTCAAACATAAAAGGCTTTCAACTATACTTGTTCAGAAAGTTTAATCAAGATGTGAAAGTATGCAGAATGCTTATCATATTAGTAGAAACAAACACATAGGGGCATATGTGAATGACCAACTATAACAGGCAGAAATACTTATGAGCCTAGTCTATCAATGAAGATATAAGATGACAGTTATGTGTCATTAGATAAACATAGACAAATGCATAAAACATTTACTCATAATCATAGAAAATAAAGAAGATGGAAGTTTGAACAATTTACAGTGAAAGAAGCTTCTATTTCAATATGTTTTCCAAAATGTCTCTCATACATGAAGAATAACCAAATCTCCAAAATCCCCCCTTTTAGCTCCTCCCTTTGGTCCTATTTATATAGATATTACATGATCATATATATCCAAAATATATTGATATTATAACATCTTCACCTATATTTGGTTTGTTGAAGATATCCAACTCAAATCCGAATTTGTGAGGTGGCTAGCAAAAATAGAGTATACAATTTCTGGAACTATTCCTCTCAAAGATTCACCCATATCTCCCAAATACTAATAGATGTTGAACAAATGAGAGAGTTTTTTGAATAGGATATTGTGATTGTGAAAAAACTCTCTCACTTTCCAAAAACACATTTCCATCTCATTAGAATCTATCTCCAAAGAACATGACTAAAACAGGAAAACATAGATTTCCAAAATCTAGTCATATTCCTACAATCTAGGATTTGATCCCTAGAATGTTTCCATTGATGAAATGAAGTGACACCTGCACCCATGGATGATATTTGATGATATATTTAAGGAATATTCATCATACACCCCTAAAAACACTCTAGACAAGTGGAACATAGACTTTTTGACCAAAATTAGTGAAGTCTGGAGAGTTTCCAGTGCAATACACATGAAAAAATTGCTTTGCGCAACAAACTGGTTGTAGATGGTTGTTTTTCCCTTTGTGAATTAAGAAATGAATTTGAAGGTGAACTGAGGGTTGGAAGTAGTCTCTTTAGAACTGATAATTCATATGATAACCTGTGTAGGCATGAGAACCTCAATTTTTATCATTTAGGCTTCCTCATACTTCATTTTGCAAAACTAAAGTTTGATATCAAAATGTCATATTTCCAATGCTAGAGACAAGTGTTCAATGCATTTGGAGTTGTTGCTTGAAAATTGAATACCCTGTACTCTAAAGAACACTTACAATAATGCTGAGTTTGTGTACATAATCTCCCTTTGGCCAATCCATCAACACAAATCCTAAAACATAGTATTTATGTGATATACATTTCTGTTGTACTTTAGTGCTTGCTAAGGTTTATGGTCTTCAACTTATCTAACATTAAACTTCCTCCATGCTTCTATCATAAGTATATCCTATGAACTATGCCAAGTCATTTACCATTATAGGACCTAAACAAAATACATGCCTTCCTTGTTACTGCATACAAAGACCCTAGCCCGCTGACTGTGTTATGTTTTTCTGTACTTGTAAGGGCTATAAATATGTCATGATAGGTATACTTCTCTGCAAATTCACTCACCAAGCCTTGACATACTTGCTTATTTCTTCATATATTTCCTTGGAGCCATTAGACATCCAAACACCTACTATAAATGCTTCTGCAAGAAGAAATTTAGAGCAAAAACTTCAAAGGACAGAAACTCTCTTTGTTGCCAAGCAAACCTTAGTAGTTTTCCTTTCATGACAATTTGCAACTTTTAGAAGAGGATATTAGAGCTTGATGATGACTTAAGAACCTTTATGAACCTTCTTGATATACTTTTCCACTTGAAAAGACTTTAAATATAAAAAACAGGGCATCCTCATGAGTTGGTAGCGTACTGAGTGAAAAAATAACCATTTGCACTGACAACTGACCAGTTTGTAGTGAACTCAGTGTAAAAGTAGTGTTATGCACTGACAACTCTTCATAATGAAGAATTGTGGAAAAATAAATATCAAGTGATGATTTAAAGTGGAATGATGGATCATTATGGACCATAAGTGACATTTACAACTTGTGATTGACCTTTAAACGATGTGGATGACTTGACTAAGATTTAGGACAACCACCAAAGATGACCATTTAGTCAACTATCATTTTATTTGGCATGACAAAAATCTTAATGACTAGACTCAATGAGACATCAAATTATGCTAAATGCCCAAGAAAACAAAGACTAAAATTACCTTCAAGAATCAATTCTACCAGTACTTTCTGGGAGCTAACAGGGCTCTACACAGGTACATCCAAAATGAAATGGAGTTTCTTGACATCTCATCATTGGGAGCTACTTATCGATATGTTTTCAAAATTGAGCAAAACTGTAAGTAGTAGAACAAGTGGAATTTGGGTCTGCAAATCCAAAAAAAACAAAGTATGGTAAAGGTATCCCTAATTCACATAATAGCCAACCTCGAGACAACCAGTCCAAGCCACATGAAAAGAAAAGCAACGAGAAGATAAAGAAGGACACTGGGAAGCGATGCGACTTCCACAAAATCCCTTGGCACAACACCGATGAATGTCGCTAGAAACAATTATTGGTAGTCGAGCTCAAAGAAATAGAGTTGAGCCTCAAATCAAACTCTGATTTAGACAATAATAAAAGGAGATAGATAATTGATGCATAACCCTTTGCTACTGTCACGAAAACAATAATCCAACCAGAAGAACCAGAGGATCCTGAGGAGGGGGAACACCTCTTCCATTCACATATGTTGGTGAAGGGGACCCCGCTGCATTTTATTATTGATAGTGGAATCCAAAAGAACCCAATATTAGTAGAGGTCGTCAAGCAGTTGGATTATCCGAAAACACCACACCCGCAACCGTACAAAATCCGGTGGCTTCACCAGGGTCAAGATCTTCATGTCAGCCAGCACTGTCACCTGTCCTATGACATCAATCCCTTCAAGAATGAGGCATTGTGTGATGTTTCCCCACTGGAAGTTTGTGATGTTTTGTTAAGCCAACCATATATGTGGAAGTGTCATGTTGTTTATCTGTCTCGACCTCGTAGCATCATTGTTATTTTGGGGGGTCAACTCTATAGGATACCAGAGGTAGTCCTGACTACTGTCTTGACAAAACAGTGCCGCAAAGTAATCTTTCATACCTCAAATTTTATCCTCTTCAAAATATGGGCAGAAGGTGAACAAAAGGAAATTGTAACTACTACAGCCTCAACCCAAGACCTTTCTATCTAGCAGAAGTAGATTGTAGAAGAGCACACAAATATTTTTGTGTCAGCTATGGGGGTTCATCCACACTGCCCAATCCAACAAAGCTACAATAGATCCCTTCATACTCCTCATATCACATCTTCATTGATAGAGTCCTCCCACACTTGGGCAGATCATGCAACTAGATCAGTTCAATAGATCCAACCCCTCCAACAACAAGTGCATAAGTTACAACCTTGAACAAGCTAAGTAGGACAACTTCTTCAGCAAGGCAAGTAGTTCACCAAGGTTCATATTCAAAAAAATCTTCCCCATCTTCCACGAGAAAATGACGCAATGGGGACCATTTCTTCCTAAGGGGGGAATAATGATCCAGGCGTAAATTGGTGGCCACCCACCTATTCCACTGGATCAAAACAAGTGTTTTCATCTTGGAAATATTTCTATGGTTTTTCAGGTTCTGAACTTGCAGGGCCGTTTTGAGGCCCTGAATGATGTTTTTTGGGCTCAACAACACCTAGAATAAACTTAAAGGTAGATACTATGCCAAATGAAATATGTACTCCTCATTTATACCTTTCTGACAAGGTATAGAATGTTAGAGATACTTCACACAAACCTAGGAATTATTTTTCCTAAGGTTTTCCCTATGTTTACTAGTCATTATTCAATCTCCTATAGTCTAGGGAGAATATTCCTCTAGGATAATATTCTCTTCAGTTGACACTTCAGTTTGATTAGTTGTGTGGAGTCTAGATGCCACATTAGGATCATCACCATGCAACAATGGGATCATCACCAACTAATGCGCTTTATCCTTGGGATCATCACCAACTAATGTGCATTGTCATTGGGATCATCACCAGAATAGTGAATTACTCATGATTCCCTGATATCCTCCTCACTTCACTCTGTTTCAGTCAGTTAACTGAAGACTGAGAGACTAGTTAACTCAGACTAGGTGGTAGTTAACTCTCGTGACTTCCTGGGAGACTAGACTAGGTGGCAAGTTATTCCCGTAATTGTTGGTGAGTGTCTAGATCACTCTATACCACCACTATGGCACATTGGATTCTCCTCTAGTGTGAATTAGTTGAGTTATAAAGAGTATATCATGTGTAAATTACCATTCATTCATTTTTGTTAATGAGGATTCTTCCATTCTTTCTCTCCTGTTTCTCTTTTCTCATATTTTCTCTCCAAACTGTGTATGTCATTTGCAGGGTTGATAAATCTAAAAAGGAGAAAAACATGGTTCTTACCATTCTCTCCAAAGTTGGTCCAGAATACTCAATGTTTGTATCCACATTTCATTAAGTTAGGCTCTCCTCTAGAGCCACTTGGATGATTCCCTCTCTTGAGGACTTTATCGAGTATCTAACACAAGAGCAGAACAAGCTCATCAATATGGGTGAAATCAAAGGTCCAAAGGCACATGAAATTACTGTGCAAGATGGTAGAGATCATCAAAATAAGAAATCTAAATACAAAGACAAGATGAAAGCACATGCAAATCCAAAGAAGGAAGGGTACTCAAAACCCTTCAACGATGCCTCCAGATCCAAAGGTGGAAAGGGAAGAAAAGAGGAGAAATTCACTTACTTCCATAAAGGATTCCATCCAGAATCCACATGTATGCAAAAACATATAGATCAAATGGCCCAAATAATTAAACAAAACAACCTTTGAGATTGCATCCCCGAGGGTTCCAAGAAGAAGAAGCCAGAAGATCAGAATCCCAAGAAAGACAATTCCAACCATGCTTTGATTTCCATCAACTCCTCTCTCGATGCTTGGATCGTAGATTCAGGTACATCACACCACATGGAAGACACAAAATAAGTCTACTCTTCATTGGATGCATGCAAATTTCCTCCTATTCTGATGGGGTACAACTCTCCAGTCAAGGTCACCGGAAAAGGAAGAATTGAACTCACAAACAGAATCCTAGAGAATGTGCTACACGTTCCCAAACTTTTCGTCAATCTTCTCTCCCTGCATTAGATGAAAAAATCCATCACCAGAAAGAGAGTCATATTCACACCTGATGCAGTGGATATCTATGACATGAAAACCAATTCTAGGTTTTCTACTGGTGAGTTAAATCATTAATCCAGACTCTACACATTTTCTGAATTTATTGAACCAGATTCTGCATTGCTTCTTATCCATGTTGATGAAAGTAGTAGGATATGGCATGAAAGGTTCAGGAATTTGGATTTCATATATATGAAAAAACTTAGCAAGTAGGTAATAGTTGATGGTCTACTTGACATCCACTTCTCCAAAGAAATTTGTGAGGGATGTGTTCTTGGAAAACACCCTCAAGAGAAATTCGACAAAGGAAAGACTCATAAGGCTTCCTTTCCTTTAGATATGATCCATAGTGACCTCATGAGCCCTTTTCGACATTGATCAATCAGTAAAGAAAGGTATGTGCTCATTTTTGTGATGATTTCTCATGCTTCACATCAGGGATGATTTTAAGGATGGAAATTTGTTTTAAATTGTAGAAACCTTGGCGAAACTTACTAATCATTCATATGAAAACTATAAATGTTTGGCGATATTTTTGTAAAAATATTCAAATTTCTAAGGATTTTATATAATTTGTATAAACTTTTGGCGATTTTTAAGGTAAAATAATTTTATCCTATAGAATTTGGGCGAATCATTTTTAGAATATCGAATTTGTTTTTGGGAAAAACCATGGAAAATTAGCCCATGAGAGAAATTTAGCCCCTAAAATCATCCCTGCTTCACATGGATTTTCTTTCTGAGGAAAAAATCATAGGTCTTTCAACACCTCAAAGATTTCAAATCCCTTTTTGAAACACAGTCAGGAAATAAGATAAAATTCCTCTGAACAAATAACATGGGAGAGTATGTCAACCATGAGATACATAATATTTTTCACGAAGTCGGGATTCAGTTGCAACACGCAGTTCCCTATACTCTGCAGAAAAACAAAGTTGTTGAGTGGGAAAATAGATCTCTAAAAGAGATAGCATCTTGCATGCTACATGAAAAGTCACTTCCACATATATTATGGGTCGAAGCACTTAGTTGTGCAACCTACATCCAAAAAAATCTCCCCGTATATCTTTCAAGGATAAGACCCCCTATGAGGCTTGGATTGGCCTCAAACTAGAAGTGAACCACTTCCATATATTTGGTTATCGTGCATGGGCCATGATACCCTCTAATAAGAGGAAGGCACTTGATCCACATAACACATAGTGTATCTTTGTTGGATACCCTGGCGGTGTGAAGGGATACAGACTCATTGATATTTCCTCAGACCGACTCGTCATTGACCGTAGTGTCCAATTCAAGGAAAGTGTCTCCCATGTACCTCAGCAGCTGCATGCAAACAATTTTATTCTTCCAACTGTCAGAGATGATGAGCACGCACATGTCGAATCTTCTTCAGATGAGAGTTATGATTAAGAAGATTCAGATACTGAGTCAATATAGTCAGATGTAGAGTCAGTGCATGCAGATGCAGTTCCAGATCCAGAGCCAGAGTAGAGGCCCAAGTGAGCCAATACTACTCTTCAGTATGCAGGACATCTTGTTGGGGATCCAATTGATACTAGGAGTATTCAATCTGATTCCAGGGAGCCTCCTCTTGCTCTCACTTCCACTGAACCAATTCCACCCAAGAATATTTGCTTGGTTCAGAGGGGGTGTTGGAGATACTTCAAACACACCTAGGAATTATTTTTCCTAAGGTTTTACCTATGTTTACTAGTCGTTATTCAGTCTCCTATAGTCTAGGGAGAATATTCCTCTAGGAGAATATTCTCTTCAGTTCAAACTTCAGTTTGATTAGTTGAGTCGAGTCTAGATGTCACATTGGGATCATCACCATGCAACATTGGGATCATCAACAACTAATGTGCATTGTCCTTGGTATCATCACCAGACTAGCACATTACTCATGATTCCCTGATCGCCTCCTCACTTCACTCTATTTCATTCAGTTAGCTGAAGACTGAGAGACTAGTTAACTCAGACTAGGTGGTAGTTAAATCCCGTAACTGTCTGAGAGACTAGACTAGGTGGCAATTTACCCCCATAATTGTTGGTGTGTGTCCAAATCACTCTAGGCCACCAATATGGTGCATTGTATTCTCCTCTAGTGCGCGTTATTCGAGTTATACAAATTATATCATGTTTAAATTACCATTCATTCATTTTGGTTAATGATAATTCTTCCATTATTTATCTCTTGTTTCTCTTTTCTCATATTTTCTCTAGAAACTGTGTATGTCATTTACTAGCTAGATATTTTATGTGCATGTTCAACACATTTACATAGAACACCCCAAACAAATATTGTATGAAAATTTTATGCCCTCGGGAAGTTGACATATCAACTACCCCAATCAGGACCCACAAAAGTTTTGGCGTTTCATCTTTTGGGGTTAGGGTTTTGGATTTTATTTATGTTAAAAAGGCCTTTAGAGCCTCATTGTAAACATCATCATCTTGCAAATGAGCGTAGCCATAAAATATATTATCAAAGATAAGTTTCCACCATTCTAGAAATGATCCATATGGATTCTGGTGGCCTCCCACCTATTCCAACTGATTCATTTTGGCAGTTTTTCAGTTTGGCAGGTTTTTCCTAATTTTGGGGTCCCTTACTTCTAGGGTCATTTTGAGGCCCTAAACAACGTTTTTATGGCTCTTCATAGTTAGTTTTAGAAAAATTTGGATTTTTATGGCAACATGTGTAGTCCTCGGATATACCTTTCCAATGGGCTATTGTGCGCCTAAAATGGAGATTGTATGCAAAAGTTACGACCCCAGGAAGTTGATGTACTAGCTTACCCAAATGGGGCCCCCATGACTTTTGGTGCTTCATCTCCTAGGGTTAGGTTTTTGGATGTATAGGGTTTTGGAATTCATTTTTATTATATAAATACCTTCAAATCCTCATTGTAATCATCTTCTGGTGGATGAGTGCAACTGTCACATCTCTTCTCAGAGATAAGACGCCACCATTCTAGGAAGCTTGTATTTTCGCTGCATTTTATAGTTTCAGCTTATTTCCTTATTGAATAGAAACTGGTTTTACTATACCTTTGTTATTCTGTGTTAAACATATGTTAATAATCTGCATTCATTTCGTGTTGCTCATAAAATATGGATAAGTGGTATCAGAGTGGTATGCTCCTTGTTGTTCTTAATGTATGTCCCCAACGAGGTCAGGGTATAAAGAATTGGGTCTTGATCTTGTTTCTCTTGAGGAAAAAAATATCTTGCACAACCAAGCGACCTCTCGTGGAGGAAGAAAATAAATATGACAGGACAGGAGATCCTTTCAAAATGTTTCTTGAGGAATCCCTCATGCAATAGAGGAATGAGATGATGGAGAGCTTTGCGCAAATCCTTCGACGACTACCGACAGACAATGCATATTCCTCAAGAGGAGACACCGCCCCCTTCAAGGTACAAATAAACTTTTATATTCCTATATTTGAAGGTCAAATAGACACAAATGTTGTAGACAAATTCTTGAATCTACTAGAAGGGTATTTTTTTGTCCATAACTTTTCGAATAGAGAAAAGATTACTTTTGCACTCCTCAAACTCGTTCCCCATGTCAAATATTGGTGGGAAACCTTCTGTGAGAAAAAGTAAATAGAGGAACCCTCATTATTTATAGTCATTTCCACCTAGGAACCCTTCATGGATGTTATTAAGGAACAATTCTACCCTGTTGGAAGTTATGACGACTTGTATACAAACTGGACCACACTGTGACAAGAAAGAGACCAAGCAGTGCTAGAGTTCACAAATATCTTCCATACATTGCGCACCAAGCTGGGTATCAAATATTCAGAGTGACATATGGTGCTCAAGTATCGTGGTGCTCTACATAGATACATTTAGACTGAAATGGAATTTCTAAACATATCGTCCTTGGGAATGGCCTATCGTTATGCTGTAAAAAAATGAGCAGAAGATCAAACAAAATATGTAGAAATTTGGGCCTGAGAATGCCTCACAACAAAATCCAGGAAAGGGAAGCCCCAACCCGTAGAACAAAGGATAGAGAAGATATGGATAGTATCAGGACAACTAGTCCAATCCGTAAGAAAATAAGGACGTTGTAAAGACAAAGAAAGATACTAGGAAGTGGTGCGACTTCCATAAAATCCCTTGGCATAACATTATTGATTGCCGCTCAAAGCAGTCGTTGGTGGCCAAAGTGAAATCCTCTGAATAATATGTGGGTTATGACTCCGATTCAAAACCAGAAAGGGTAAGACAGATCATTGACACGGAACCCAGTGCCACCATTGCTACTACCAAGCTCCTACCTGGTGAACCGGACGAGCCAGAAGAAGGAGAGTGTATTTTCCATTCATAGATGTGGGTAAAAGGCACCTCGTTACACTTCATCTTTGATAGCAGTAGCCATAAGAACCTCATCTCAACATAGGTTGTCAAGTGACTGGACTTGCTGATAATGCCACACCCACAACCCTACACCATTGGATGGCTCCACCAAGTAAGTGATATCCATGTCAGCCAACAGTGTCAACTTTCATACGACATCAAGCCCTTCAAAGACGAGGTATTGTGTGATGTTTCTCCTCTCAAAGTTTGTAATGTTCTTTTGGGCCAACCTTATTTATGGAAACATCATGTTGTATATGAGTCTAGGCCTCGTATTGTTATTATTACGTTGAACAGGAAATTGTATAGGATACCCGAGGTAGTCCCACCTAGTTCTATTTCCTTTATCTTTGCTAAGGAATGCAGGAAGGTCATCTCTCAGACCAAGAAATTTGTCTTCTTTGTGATTCTCTCTCAGAGTGAGAGAAAGATCTCAACCACATCTAGGGCCTCCGCGACTGACCTCTCCACACAACATAAACAAGTGGAAAATATCATGGAATAATACTCAGATATATTCTCCTCACCTATCGCGGTACCTCTGCATTGTCGGGTCAAGCATCTCATCGATCTAACCCTCGACACACCACTACCCAATGGGACAGTCTACCACCACTCTCTGTTATAAAATGAGGAGATCAAGAGGTAGATCCAATAACTTCTCCACAAGGGGCACATCTGTCCCAACTCATCATATTTTGGGAGCCCAATCGTGCTGGTGCAGAAGAAAGATGGGACCTCGTGAATCTTCATTGATTACTAGGCCCTGAATAAGATCACAGTCTGGAATCGGTACCCGATTCCTTGAATCAACGACCTCCTTGACAAGCTCACGGGGGCCAAATACTTTAGTAATATTGATCTGAAGTGTGGCTACCACCAGGTCCCAATAGAATAGACAGATGTATGGAAGACCGCCTTCAAGTCAAAATAAGGTCTTTTTGAATGGCCTGTCATACCCTTTGGTTTGAAAAATTCCCCAACAACTTTCATGAGGATGATGGATGATATCCTACGAAGTTTCACCAATAATGTTTTAGTGGTGTATCTGTATGAAATACTCATCTACAACAAGTCTTGGACCAAACACTTGTAGCATATTCAACGGGTTCTGCACACCCTGCAACAACACCAACTATATCCAAACTTGGAAAAATGCTCCTTCGGCATCGATAGGGTCCATTACTTAGGATACATCATTGATCAACATGGTGTGCATGTGCATCTAGCCAATATTCAAGTCATATCTGATTGGACATCCCCAACCACAGTCACTGATATTTGGAGCTTCTTGGGCCTCACCAATTTCTATTGCAGGTTCGTATTGGGATTCTCTCATACTACATGGGCCCCCGACCAAGTAACCAAGGATGGTGGTAAGTAAAAATTTATGTGGGGATTGTCCTAGCAATAAGACTTAGATGATTTGAAGCAACGCTTGTGCTCATCCCCAGTAATTTCATTACCAGACCTGCAACATACCTTTGAGATTGAGACAGATGCTTTAGACTATACTGTGGGTGTTGCTCTCACTCAACACGACCACCCCATGGCATATCATCATGAAACATTATCATATGTTGTCCATAAGTAACTTACTTACGACAAAGAAATTTACTCCATTGTGTAATCCTTCTGCACATTACATTCTTGGGAAGGAGACAATCATCCACACTGATCATAAGCCACTACATTTCATGCATACCCAAGAAAAATTATAGAATGACTGCCATCACTAGTGGTCCACATAATTGCAATAGTTACACCTCAACGTCAAGTATAAAACAGGAAGTACCAATCGAGTTGATGATTTCCTTAGCCAACCTCTATTCATTACACTCACCACGGTGCTAGACTCTTGCAGCCACAAGACCTCTAGATGACCCCACCTCTATGAGACAGACCCTGACTTCTCCACCACCTACCAAATGTTGGGCGCAAAATCAGTGGTCGCTAATTTCCATCTTCAGGATGGGTTGTTATGTCGTCTAGGCCATCTCTATGTTCCATCAAGCGAGCATGAAAAGCTGATTTGGGAAGCTCACTATAGTCGGGTGGCAGGACACTTTGGCGTCAAAACAATAGTGGACATGTTGCAGAAACATTTATACTGGCTAAAACTTCGATAGGATTTCGGCAAGTATATCAAGTCCTGCACCGCCTACGCTATTGCCAAACCGAACACTAAGAAATAGGGCATGTACACCCCTCTGCCTAATCCTGACAGGCCATAGGAATCCATATCAATGGACTACATGTCGAGCCTTTCATCCACCAAGAGGGGAAATGACTGTGTTTTTGTGGTTATTGATCGCTTTTCCAAGATGGAGATTATGGCCTCCTGCAAGAAGAGAATCACAGTTTAGGCCACTACCAAGCTCTTATTTGAACTAGTTTGGGTACATTTTGGGATCCCACAAACCATTGTCTCAGATCAGGATAGTCGGTTCCTCAACACATTCTGGTCGAGCCTTTGGTCATTGCTGGACACCAAGCTCACCAAGTCCATTGCCTTCCACCCCTAGATAGATGGTCAAACTAAGGTTGTCAATCGAATGATCATGCATATCCTGCGCATGTACAATTCCAAGCACCCTTGCACATGGGACAAGAGTCTCCCCTATGTAAAACACAACTACAATTGAGCCCTACATAGCTCCATTGGCCACAACCCCTTTAAGGTGGGATTGGGATTCCAACCATTGGGCCCCATGGATGTTGCACTACCCCTCGCGACCACCTTAGTCGACTCATCCCCTGCTCCACCCGAAGATGAAAAAGCTACCTGGTTCATTGAGTGGATCCAACACATTCACCAACAGGTTCATGATATTTTACATAAGTCTAATGCCAAGTAAAATCAACTCCATGATCAACATCGGGTGCCACATACTTTTCAGGTGGGCGACAAAGTTTGGTTGCACTTGCAGAAAGAATGCCTTACAGGGCCCCATCGAAAGCTTCGCCCAATCCGTTATGGGTCATACACCATCACCAAGTTTGCGGGTGACAATGATTTTGAGCTCAACATTCTCCTGTTCCTTGGCCTGCACCAAGTATTCAATGTGGCTCTCCTTCGTCCATATTTCCCACCATTATTGGACACCTTAGAGATTGCAGAGCAATTGACACCGATAGAGATCAACCTTGATTGTATAGAGCAGGAATCCAGTGATCATATTGTGGGCATAAAAGTCAAGGGCACTCAAAAACAAAGTATCCAACTTTATCAAGTTGTCAAAGTAGGCCAGCTCCTACCCCAAGGCAAGTGGCTCACTCGGGGCCAAATTCAACATAAATTTCCTCATCTGATGGGGGAACTCAACACAATGGAGACTATTTCTTCCTAATGGGGGAGGATTGATCTAGATGTATTTCGGTGGCCTCCCACCTATTCCAACTGGTTCATTTTGGCAGTTTTCCAGTTTGGTAGTTTTTTCCTAATTTTTGGGTCCCTGACTTCCCGGGCTATTTTGAGGCCCTAAAAAATGATTTTAGGGCTCGCCATAGTCAAATTGTAGATGGAGTTAGAGTCTGACGGAAACATACATATTCCTCGGATATACATTTCCAATGGGCTATCGTGCACCTAAAATGGAGATTGTATGCAAAATTTACGACCCCGAGAAGTTGATGTACTAGCTTACCCAAACGGGGCCCACATGACTTTTGGCACTTCATCTCCTAGGGTTAGGTTTTTGGATGTCTAGGGTTTTGGCATTCAATTTAATTGTAAAAATTCCTTCAGAGCCTCATTTTAATCATCTTCCGGTGAATGACCGCAGTTGTCACATCTCTTCTCAGAGATAAGTCACCACCATTCCAATAAGCTTGTTTTTCCGCTGCATTTTATAGTTTCAATTTATTTCCTTATTGAATAGAAACCAATTTTATTGTACCTATGTTATTCCATGTTAAACATATGTTAATAATATGTATTCATTTCATTCTTCTCATAAAATCCATATCAAACAAGTCCATTCACTCTGTAATTTTACAGTTTATGTACATTTCTTTCATTATTAAAAAATGTGTATTACTATATCTTTGTGTTTCGAGAAATATATCTTTGTATTTCTGTATTATATCTATGCCTTCATTTTGTTCTTAAAATAATATGGATCAGTGATATCAGAGTAGCCTAGTCCTTGTCGTTTCTTAGTGCATGTCCTCGATGAGGTCAGGGTATAGAGAGTTGGGTTTCGAGCTAGTATCTCTTGAGGATAATCGCTCTCTCCAGCCCACACGGTCTCCCATGGTGGAAGAAAAGAGATACAAGGGAGTATAATATCCCATCAATATGTTTCTCATGAAATTCCTCCTACAACATAGGAATGATATGTTGGAGAATGTTTCCCAAATCCTTCAATGATTCTCGGCAATAGAAGGCACATCTTCATCAAGCAATCGCTTTGGAGATTTTGCCCCTTTCGAGGTACAAGTTAATTTTGATATTTTCATATTTGAAGGTCAGATTGATGTGAATGCTTTGGAAAAGTGGTTAAATATGATAGAAGTTTATTTCTCTATCCACAATTTTTCTGACAGAGAAACGATCACTTTTGCACTCGTTAAGGCTATCCCCCATGTCAAACATTGGTGGGAAAATTTCTAGGAGAAAAATTTCACAGAGGAGTCTGGAATATTTGGGGTCGATCCCACTTCATATTTTTTTATGGATGCAGTCAAGGATAAATATTACCCTATGATAAACTATGATGACCAGTAGATGATATGGACCACACTGCATCAAGAGAGGGGCCAACCAATGCCATAGTTCATAAATACCTTTGATACCTTACGCACCAAGGTGGGTATCAAAGCATCTGAGTGAAATATGGTTCTAAAATACCATGGATCTCTACAAAGATATATCCAAACTGAAATTGAGTTTCTATACATCTCATCAATGGGAGTCGCTTATCGATATGCTATCAAAATCGAATAGAAATTTAAGCAGCAGAACAAGCGGGAATTTGGGTTTGCAAATCCGCAACAACAAAAGTATGGTAAAGGAAACCCTAATTCATAGAATAGCCAACCCAAAGACAAGAAGTCCAAGATGCAGGAAAATAAGAGCAATGGGAAGAGGAAGGACACTGGAAAGTGGTGCGACTTCCACAAAATCCCTTGGCACAACACCGATGAATGTCGCTTGAAACAGTATTTGGTAGCCGAGCTCAAAGAAATAGAGCCTCGCCTCGAATCGGAATATGATTCATATAATAATAAAATGATATAGATAATATATGCATAACACACTTCTACTATTGCAACCATAACAATCCAACCAGAAGAACCAGAGGATCCTAAGGAGGGGGAGTGCCTCTTCCATTCACATATGTGGGTGAAGGGGACCCCACAACATTTTATTGTTGGTAGAGAAGGACAGAAGAACCTAATATCAACAAAGGTATTCAAGTATTTTTATTTTCTGACAACACCACTCCCACAACCATACAACATTGGTTGGATTTTCCAGGGTCGAGACCTTCATGTCATCTTGTAGTGTCGCATGTCCTATGACATCAAGCCCTTCAAGGATGAGGTATTGTGTGATGTTGCCCCACTGTAAGTCTATGATGTTATTTTAGGACAACCATATATGTGTAAGAATCATTATGTTTATGAGTCTCGACCCCATAAATTCATTTTTACTTTGGGCGATCATCTCTACAGGATACCATAGGTAGTCTCGACTACTGTCCCAACAAAACAATGTCGCAAAGTAATCTCTCATACCGCAAAGTTTAGCCTCTTTACAATATGGGTAGAAGGTTAACATAAGGACACTATAAGTACTACATCCTCGACCTAATACCTAATATCAAGTAGAAGAGCACAAAAATATTGTTGCATCACATATAGAGGTGCATCTACACTGCCCAATCCAACAAAGTTACAATAGAGCCCTTCATACTTCTCATATCACATATTCACCGATAGAGTCCTCCCACACTCAGGAAGATCATGCAGCTATATTATTTGAATGGATCCAACAATATGTTCATAACAACCTTCAACAAGCTAAGAATCATGACTTCTTCAACAAGGAAAGGAGTTCAACAAGGTTCAGATTCAACAAAAGCTTCCCCATCTTCCACGAGAACTTGAATCAATGGGGACCATTGCTTCCTAAGGGGGGGAGAATGATCCAAGAGGAAATCAATGGCTACCCACCTATTCCACTGTCTCAAAATAGGGGTTTCCACCTTGGCAGTGCTTCTATGGTTTTTCGGGTCCTGAACTTTCAAGGTCGTTTTGAGGCCCTAAATGATGTTTTTTTGGCTCAGAAGCACCTAGAATGTGGGTATAAGCAGATTCTAGGACAAACATAATATGTAATCATCATCTAGAAATTTCCAACGAGGTGTATAACTCCCCAAACAGAGATCATATACAAACAGTATGCCCTCGGGAGGTTGGTGTATCAACTACCCCCATCAGATCCCACAAACCTTTTGGAGTTTCATCTTTTGGGGTTAGGGTTTTGGATTTTCTTTATGTTAAAAAGTAATTTGGAGCCTCATTGTAAACATCATCATATTTCAAATGAGTGTCCATCACATCTCTTCTCATATATAAGCTGCCACCATTTTAGCGAGTTCATTCACTTTGTAATTTTATAGTTTTTGTACATTTCTTTCATTAATTAAAATTGTGCATTACTATATGTGTATGTTTCTAGAAATATGTCTGTGTATTCACTTATTATATTTCTTCCTTCATTTCATTCTCAAATTAATCCAGATCAGTGGTATCAGAGCATTCTACTCCTTGTTGTTTCTTAGTGCATGTCCTTGACGAGGTCAGGGTATAGAGAGTTGGGTCTAGAGGTAGTTTCTCTTGAGGACAACCTCTCTTGCTAACCCAAGCAGCCTCCCATGGTAGAAGAAAAGATAGAAAATGGAGTATAATATCCCATAAAGTTGTTTCTCATGGAAGCCCTCGTGCAACTGAGGAATGAGTTGTTGGAGAATTTTTCCCAAATCCTTCAACGATTGATGACAATAGCAGGTGCGTCTTTGTCAATTAGTCACTTTGGAGACTTTTCCCCATTCAAGGTACAAGTTAATTTCAATATTCCCATATTTGAAGGTTAGATCGATGTAGATGATTTGGAAAAGTGGTAAAATATGGTAGAAGGTAATTTCTCTGTCCACAATTTTTCCGACAGAGAAAATATCACCTTTGCACTCCTTAAGGCTCTCCCCCATGTCAAACATTCATGGGAAACTTATTGTGAGACAAATTACACAGAGGAGTCTGGAATATTTTGGTTCAAGGCCACTTGGGAATTTTTTATGGATGTGGTCAAGGAGAAATATTACCCTGTGGGAAAATATGATTACCAGTACATGAGATGGACCATGTTGCATCAAGAGAGGGGGAAAATAGTGCATGAGTTCACAAATACCTTTCATACCTTGCGCACCAAGATGGGTATCAAATACTTTGAGTGACATATGGTTCTAAAATACTATGGGGCTCTACATAGGTATATACAAACTGAAATGGATTTTCTAGACATCTCTTCATTGGAATTAAGCTTATTGATATGTCGTCAAAATAGAATATAAATTTAAGTACGAACAATGTTGGTTCTGTAAAATCATAACAAAAAAATTATGGTAAAGGCATCCCTAAATCAAATAATATCCAACCTCAAGAGAGCAGTTGAAGCCGAGGGAAAGAGAGAGAAACAATAGTATGAATAGGGACAGAAATTGGTGTGACTTCCACAAAATCCCTTGGCACAATCTGGAGTGAATATTTATGAGGCTTGGTCATTGCGGTAGCCAACCCTCAAAAGAAACAAAGTTGGAGCCCTAAATGGGACTTTGATTCAAACAATACTAAAAGGAGACATGTAATTGGAGTGCATAACCCACTACTCTTGTCCACGACCACAAAATCCAACCAAAGAACGAGGGGGATCGGAGGGGGAGCACCATTAAAATATGTGGGTGAAAGGCACCTTTGCATTTTATTGTTGATACTTGAGAGAGAAATCTAGAATAACCTAATCTCAATATAGGTCATCAAGTAGTTGGATTTTTAGACAACACCACACACAAAACCATACAACGTAGTTTTTCCCTTCACTAGGGCACGAGATCTTCATATTAAATTATTAATGTCACTGTCTACAACATCAAACCCCTTCAAGGATGAGGAATGCTGTGTGATTTTCTCACTAGAAGTCTTTGATGTTGATGAGCCCGATGATATATGCAGGCGTCATGTTGTTCCATGAGTCCTCAACCCCAGCATCATTGAGGAGCTAGAGAATAGTGAATCCCTGGGAATGAATGTATTCCTATTATATTATAAAATTTACAATGAGATCAATTCAATATATATAGAGGAATTGAACTTGTCACTAATAATAGCAACTACCACTAAAATAGCAAAATTGAAAAAATAGCTGGCTTACATGCCTAAACCTATAAAATAGGTAACCCACAACTAACATGAGTATGATAGGATAAAACGTGTGCTTATCCATGACCTATTAGCTAAATAAAGCTATCCATAACTGATTAGCTAAATAAAACAAGTTTACTAAAGAAAGGGGTAAATCCCTAAAATCCAGGGACAATTTCCTTGATTTAAGGATGAAGTGCACTCTCCTTCCTTTATGGTTTTAAAATTTGCATGGAGGTTGGAAATGAGTCACTAAGTGGAGTTATAATTAAAGAAATCAATATTAACTCCATGTCATAGGGGACATATCCCTAAATTTAAGGAAAACTCCTAAAAACAAGGAAAGTGTCTCCTACCCTATCTAGAAGGTCAAATCAAGTGAGAAAAAATGCATTGGGATGCATTAACCAAGGTTTAGGTGCCTAAGACAAGTAATACACAAAGGGAAGTTAGGATTATGCTCCAATACCCACCCTTAATCTAACATGAGCGACATAATAATAAGAAAATGTGGGTCCTCGATACTGGGACCCGTTTAGGTACTCCATACAATAATAGACCCCTCCTTAAAGTGAGGAAAGAGGAGAAACCTCATGGGAACCACCCCCAAAGGACATGAAAAATTCTGATGGCTGTGAAATTCTACCTATTTGTCTCTACCACAACCAAAATATCCCACAAAGTTAGATAATTTTATTCTTAGTGAGGAGTTTGGTGAAGATATGCAACCTGCTTGGGTGGAGGCGATGCGTAGTGAAATCACTTTCGATCATGAATCAACCCAAAATGCCAATGCATGTGTATTCGATATGCTTGGTTCCTGCAATCTCTAAAGCCGGATCGATTGGATATCACAGGAATGGTACCCTAGTTGTCACAAAATATGGCATTCAGTATCTGATATTGAATCCCAAACTCAAAAATTAAAACCTGCAACCAAATACACTATGTGTGAAAGGTGGAATTCCGCTTCCCCATGTACTGCCTACATTTGTGGATAAAGAAATAGTTGTCTCCTTCTTGATTGACCAACAAAGTGGACCAGAACCAAAGATGAATACATACCATGAGGTGGACTTGTAGTGCATTGCCGCCATGTGTCACGAATCTGTGTACCCAACCAAAGATAGAGGAAAATCAACTGCATAATAAATACCAAAACTAGGAGTGCCTTTTACATACCGAAGGATTCTCTTAGTAGCTTTCCAATGAATCTCATGGAGGCTCATGGGGGTCCCACATATACTTGGAAACAACACTCATTGCATAAGAGAGATTATGAAGGGTATGTGTGAGGCACAATAACCTCCCTACCAACTGTCGATAGAGTATTGTCTACCAAAGGAGTAGTCACTCCATCCTCAATATGACCTCGGAAAGAAAAGATTGAACCCGGTTGACATAATATTTCATCTAAAACACATCGAGAATTACATCTGAGTGCATACTTGGTTTGTGCCATATTGATTCTTGAAGTAGACTATGATACCTCAATACCAAGAAAATAATGCAACAAAAACCATATCATTCATGGAAAATATATCATGCAAGGTAGTCTTAACCCATGAAATCTATGATAAAACACTCCCTATGATTAGTAATTCATATACATATAGAAAAATAAATAAAAGGTCATCCTTGGAGAGCTTATGTAAAACATTCAGATCTGATTTACATCTATGAAATCCACGAGAAAACATAAAGAATCAGTTTTCATACCAATTTCGAGGGAACTGTTTAAGGCCATATAATGATTTCTTTAACATGCATACAATAGAAGAGTCATGAACATAACCCTGTGGTTGCTACGTATATATCCCCTTCTTTAGATCTCCATGAAGAAAATCACTCTTCACATCCATATGATGGACTTCCAGTGTCCTTGAAGAGCGCCAATGGCAAAACAGCTAATGGAGTCAATTTTTTGCAATACTGGTGCAAAAGTATCGGTATAGTCAATTCCATGTACTTGAGAGTAACCTTTGCTTAACAAGAAAATATTTATATTTCTGATCTCACCATTTGAAACCATATTTTCTGAAATATCCATCTGCATCAAACAAGCTTTATTCCTTTCCGAAGTGGACCAAATCCCAGGTTTGGTTCTTCATGAGAGAATTGTACTCCTCATCCATAGAAGCTTCCCAAAAGGGATTCCATGACCTACATATATGACTATGGATCTCCTGCAAGTTGCATATATAAATCTATGGGAATAAACTTCTTTGTGGCATCCAAGGCAATGGGGGCCTAAAAAAACTATGATCTAGTCCTCCTCGGATCCGTCGGATTGCTGACTAGTTCATCGACATCATGCAAAGTATTTTTGGCCCAGACTGGTATGGAATCCATAGAAGCCATGAACTGCTCATAAACCTCTAAATTGGATCCAAAGACCTACTCATCATCATTATCTAAAGTTCACGAATGAGCATCAAAACCCTCTTCAACTATTTCATCCAAAAAATCCTCGACAAGTTGATTTGAAACTGCATGTAGTGGACCCTCTTCGAACTTCACACTTAGCTCAATGAAAAGTGAATCAATAGAAGTTTGTAGCAGCATATAACCTTTGAAACCTTCAGGGTATCCAAAAGAAATATGCATTCAACACTTTAAGGCTCTAGTGCCCTTCGTTTATAAGATGGAATATGGGCCCATGCACAACAACCAAAAATTGAATAGAGACTTTTGGTTTCTTACCTTTCAATCTTAGAAATGGTGAGGGATTCCACTTTAGTGATTTGTGAGGAATATGGTTCTGAATGTATGATTCACAATTTATGGCTTCATCCCATGCGTTGAGACCTATAATTTCCCTACTTGTAGCATGCAATTTTCCATGCAGCTTTTCCGGTGTCTTGTTCTTCTCTCGACAACACCGTTCTGTTGCGTTGTGTAAGGCATTGTATGTTGGATATCGATGCCCTCTTTGGAAAAATTTATGCATATATTTTGTTAACATACTCACCTCCATTATAACTATGAAGGATCTTAATCCTTCCCTTATACTGATTCTCAATGATTGCTTTAAATTCTTTAAAATATTGAAAACTTGAGATTTCAAAGTCAAAAAATACACCCATGTGAAACAAGGTAGTGGTTGATAAGAAATTGAGGTACATGCTTGATATTTTCTGATTGAGGGGCTCGGGAAGGTCCCATGACATCAGCATATGATTCATATGAAGAGGTGAGGATTCCCTGCATGCTTTTCCTTTCTCAAAAAAAATTCTTGGGATGCTTACCTCCTTTCTCAAAAAAATTCTTGGGATGCTTACCAAGAATGCAACCCTGATAGATCACATTGGAGAATTTGATTTGAGGCAAACCGGTTACCATTTCTTCTTTGTTGAGTTGATGCAAGTACGTGTAATTAATATTCCCAAATATATCATGCCATAACATTCTCTCTTAATTAGTATGAGTCAAAAATTATGTACATACATATTTGGGAATGAAATGAGAGAAGGAATACAACCGAGAGTGATGATCTACAACATCGTGAGCTACCTAAGACCCTGTTTTTAAGTCTGAAATCTCCACTAAATACGGATAGAATTTGACCTTTCTTCCTGAAACTGAATGTGTGATTTGATATATGGAAAGAAATTTCATGGACAACAAGGGGACATGCAACACATTATCAAAATATCCCCCTTCCAAAGAAATATGCCTTTACCACATACCTCAACTGGTGTGTCATCTCCCATGAGAATAGAAGGTCTTGTGCACTCTTCGATGTACGAGAATGATTCTTTCTATGCATCCATATGATTTGAAGCACCTAAATCAAGGATCCAAGTGGATGGGGAGTATGTGACAACCATCAAATCATGACCATCGCAATCTTTTCCTCTTCCTTCGATCGGTTTTTCTTCATCCTTCTTCCTTGCATTTGTTGGGACCATGAGATTGTTTTGTTGTAGAATACTCGCCATCTCATCTATAGTTTTCCTCATACAAGAATCTTGAATATGATAAAACTTTTGAAAATATATGCATTTATATCTTTCCTTTTTCTTCTTCCCTTTTTGATCTGAAGAAGATTCATCCGTCGGTTTCGAGAACTTTTCCTTTCTAGCCTCGGGCTTTTTTCCTTTCCCTTTTTTCCAATCTTTGAAATTCAGTTTGCTTGATTTGTTTGATGCAAGAGAATGATCTCTAGAACCCTTTATGGAGCCCATGGAAACTAATTTTTCCTTCTCTTGAGTTAGTGCTTCAATATAATCATCTAAAGAGGGCATTTTTCACTTCGGAGGTATTAATTTTGAAGCATGAAACGAGGAAATAAAAACTAAATAACCAGAACCTATTTTTTAGATAATGAAAACGATGATATGCTCATCCTTTGATGGTATTTCACCTGCAAATAAAAATAGTATACCTCTCCCTCAGATTCCCTGAGGCTCTGATACCATGTAAAATTCTGAGACTCGAGAGATCTAGAATTCGATGAGAAAAATAATACTAATCCAATGAATTTGCAAGTAAACAAAGAATAGAGAGCTAGAGAAAACTTTACTCCACATGAATGAATGTATTCACAATATATTAAAAATTCCAGTGAGATCAATTCAATATATAGAGAGGAATTGAACTTGTCACTAATAATAGCAACTTCCACTAAAATAACAAAAGCAGTGCAAAAATAGCTAAAACACATGCCTAAACCTATAAAATAGATAACCCACACCTAACATGAGTATGATAAGATAAAAATTGTTCTTAACCATAAATGATTAGCTAAATAAATCAATTTTACTAAAGAAAGGGGATAAATCCCTAAAATCAAGGGACAATTTCCTTGATTTAAGGATGAAGTGTGCTCTCCTTCCTTTATGGTTTTAAAATTTGCATGGAGGTTTGAAAGGAGTCACTAAGTGGAGTTCTAATTAAATAAATCAAGATTAAATCCATGTCATAGGGGACATATCCCTAAATTTAAGGAAAAATCCCTAAAAACAAGGAAAGTGTCTCCTACCCTCTCTAGAAGGTAAATTCAAGTGAGGAAAAATGCATTGGGATGCATTAACCAAGGTGTAGGTGCCACAAATTAATCTCTCGCACTGAAAAGTTTAGTGTCTTCAAAATATGGGAAGAAGGTGAACATAAGGACACTGCAACTACTGCAGCCATGGCCCAAGTCCTTTCTATCCTGCATAAGCATATTGTAGAAGAGAACAAAAATATTTTTGTGTCACCTACAGGGGTGCATCCACACTGCCCAATCCAACAAAGTACATAGCCCTTCATACTCCTCATATCACATATTCACCGATTGAGTCCTCCCAAACTCGGTCAGATCATGCAACTGTATCAGTTGAATGGGTTCAACCCCTCCAACAACAAGTTTATAACAACCTTCAACAAACTAAGAAGGACAACTTCTTCAGTAAGGGAAGTAGTTCGCCAAGGTTCATATTCAGCAAAAGCTTCCCCATATTCCACGAAAAATTAACGCAATGGGGAACATTTCTTCCTAATGGGGGAAGAATGATCCAGGGAGAAATAGGTGGCCACCCACCTGTTCCACTGGCTCAAAACAAGGGTTTCCACCTTGGCAATTTTTCTATGATTTTTTAGGTCTTGAACTTCCAGGGTTGGTTTGAGGACCTGAATGACATTTTTTTGGCTCGACGGTGCCTAACTTGTAGCCAAAGGTAGATTCTAGGTTGAATGGAATATGTAATCCTTGGCTAGACTTTTTTGATGAGGTATAGAATGCCCCAAATGGAGATTGTATGAAAACGTTACGCCCTCAGTAAGTTGACGTATCAACTACCCCCATCAGGGTCAACAAACCTTTTGGCGTTTCATCTTCCATGGTTAGGGTTTTGGATTTTATTTATGTTGAAAAGGCCTTTGGAGCCTCATTGTAAACATCATCATCTTGTGAATGAGCGTAACCATCACATCTCTTCTCAGAGATAATCTTCCACCATTCTAGCGAGTTCATTCACTTTGTAATTTTACAGTTTTTGTACATTTATTTCATTAATAAAAATTGTGCATTACTATATCTCTGTGTTTATGGAAATATATCTATGTATTTACTTATTATATTTCCTCCTTCATTTCGTTATCAAAATAATCTGGATCAGTTTGTGTTTATTTCTATATATCATGAGCACTTTGCCTTTTTAAGAGTTTAAATTTTTGGATGTCTTCCTAGGTAAGTTTTCATAGGATATGAATTTTTCTTTGCAACCTTATCTCATGGTGGTTGTCTTCGTAAACGTTTCTTTATAAAATTCATGTACTCTTATAACTCTATTTTAATAGAATTATGAAGAATTTCATCAAAAATAAAAAAAATTATGTACTTCTAATATATTTGACAAATAATTTTACTTTCATGTAAAATAATTAACTACACCATGGAAACATATATACAAGGTTTATATAAGTCACCGATATTAGGTTAAATGAAAATATAAAAGTTACATCCTAAAATTAAATCATTATTCATGATCTTCATCATCTATGTCATTAGTGCATGCAGTTGGGTGAATATTAGTGTTTATGAACAATCATTTAACTCTACATGTGTATGGATTATCAACCATATTTTTCCTCTA
>SNQJ01S0141790.1:0-10102 GCA_010110895.2 Picea sitchensis | reverse complement strand
CTCAAAGAAACAAAGTTGAGCCCTAAATCAGACTTTGATTCAAACAATACTAAAAGGAGACATGTAATTGATGCATAACCCACTACTACTGTCACGACCACAAAAATCCAACCAAAAGAACCAGAGGATCCCGAGGAGGGGGAGCACCATTAAAATATGTGGGTGAAGGGGACCTTGCTGCATTTTATTGTTGATAACGAAATCTAGAAGAACCTAATCTCAATATAGGTCATCAAGTAGTTGGATTTTCTGACAACATTCCACCCGCAACCATACAACATCTGTTTCCTTCACTAGGGCCTGAGATCTTCATGTCAGCCAATAATGTCACTTGTCCTACAACATCAAGCCCTTCAAGGATGAGGTACTGTGTGATTTTTCTCCACTAGAAGTCTTTGATGTTCTGTTAGGCCAGCGATATATCTGGAAGCGTCATGTTGTTTATGAGTCTCAACCCCATAGCATCATTGAGAGCTAGAGAATAATTGAATCCACAAGAATGAATGTATTCACAATATATTAAAAATTACAATGAGATCAATTCAATATATATAGAGGAATTGATCTTGTCACTAATAATAGCAACTGCCACTAAAATAACAAAAGAAGTGAAAAAATAGCTAAAGCACATGCCTAAACCTATAAAATAGATAACCCACACCTAACATGAGTATGATAGGATAAAACGTGTGCTTATCCATGACCTATTAGCTAAATAAAGCTATCCATAACTGATTAGCTAAATAAAGCAAGTTTACTAAAGAAAGGGGTAAATCCCTAAAATCAAGGGACAATTTCCTTGATTTAAGGAGAAAGTGCACTCTCCTTCCTTTATGGTTTTAAAATTTGCATGGAGGTTGGAAATGAGTCACTAAGTGGAGTTATAATTAAAGAAATCAATATTAACTCCATGTCATAGGGGACATATCCCTAAATTTAAGGAAAACTCCCTAAAAACAAGGAAAGTGTCTCCTACCCTATCTAGAAGGTCAAATCAAGTGAGAAAAAATGCATTGGGATGCATTAACCAAGGTTTAGGTGCCTAAGACAAGTAATACACCAAGGGAAGTTAGGATTATGCTCTAATACCCACCCTTAATCCTAACTGTAGTGACATAATAAGAAAATGTGAGTCTCAGCTACTAGGACATTTTAGGTACTCCATACAATAATGAACCCCTCATAAAACGAGGAAATAGGGAAAACCTCATGGGAACCACCCCCCCAAAAGAGGACATAAAAAAATTCTAAGTAAACTGTGAAATTCTACCCAACTGTCTCTACCACAACCAAAATATCCCACAAGTTAGATAATTTATTCTTAGTGAAGGATTTAGTGAAGATGTCTGCAACCTGCTGCTCAGTGGGGCAGTACTGTAGTGAAATCACTCGATCATGAATCAACCCCCAAAATGTAATGCATGTGTATTTCGATATGCTTGGTTCTCTGTCTCTAAACCAGATCAGTGGATATCTGAATGGTACCCTAGTTGTCACAAAATATGACAGTCGGTATCTGATATTGAATCCCAAACTTAGAAATTAAACCCTGCAACCAAATACAATGTGTGGTGGAATTCACTTCCCCCATGTACTTTGCCTCTGTTGTGGATAAAGAAATAGTTGTCTCCTTCTTGATTGACCAACAAAGTGGACCAGATCCAAAGATGAATACATACCCTGAGGTGGACTTGTAGTCTGTGCCATCGCCAACCCAATCTGAATCTGTGTACCCAACCAAAGATAGAGGACAATCAGCTGCATAATAAATACCAAAACTGGGAGTGCCTTTTACATACCGAAGGATTCTCTTAGTAGCTTTCCAATGAATCTCATGGAGGCTCATGGGGGTCCCACATATACTTGGAAACAACACTCATTGCATAAGAGAGATTATGAAGGGTATGTGTGAGGCACAATAACCTCCCTACCAACTGTCGATAGAGAGTATTGTTTACCAAAGGAGTAGTCACTCCATCCTCCAATATGACCTCAGAAAGAAAAGGTGAACCAGTTGGCTTATAATATTTCATCTAAAACCTGTCAATTACATCTAGTGCATACTTGGTTTGTGCCATATTGATTCCTGAAGTAGACTGTGATACCTCAAGACCAAGAAAATAACGCAACAAACCCATATCACTCATGGAAAATATATCATGCAAGGCAGTCTTAACCCATGAAATCTATGATAAAACACTCCCTGTGATCAGTAATTCATATACATATAGAAAAATAAATAAAAGGGAGTCATCATGGAGAAGCATAAAAACATTCAGATCTGATTTACATCTATGAAATCCCTGAGAAAGCATAAAAGAATCCAGTTTTTCATACCAAGCTCGAGGAACCTGTTTGAGCCCATATAATGATTTCTTTAACATGCATACAATAGAAGAGTCATGAACATAACCCTGTGGTTGCTACATATATATCTCCTCCTTCAGATCTCCATGAAGAAAATCACTCTTCACATCCATGTGATGGACTTCCCAGTGTCACGAAGACGCAATGGCCAAAACTAGCCTAATGGAGTCAATTTTTGCAACTGGTGCAAAAGTATCGGTATAGTCAATTCCATGTACCTGAGAGTAACCTTTAGCAACAAGAAAATATTTATATTTAATGATCTCACCATTTGAAGCCATATTTTTCTGAAATATCCATCTGCAACGAACAACCTTTCTTCCTTTTGGAAGTGGAACCAAATCCCAGGTTTGGTTCTCCATGAGAGCATTGTACTCCTCATCCATAGAAGCTTCCCAGAAGGGGTTTCCCATGGCCTCTATATATGACTATGGATCTCCTGCAAGTTACATATATAAATGTATGGGAATAAACTTCTTTGTGGCATCCAAGGCAATGGGGGCCTAAAAAAACTATGATCTAGTCCTCCTCGGATCCGTCGGATTGCTGACTAGTTCATCGACATCATGCAAAGTATTTTTGGCCCAGACTGGTATGGAATCCATAGAAGCCATGAAATGCTCATAAACCTCTAAATAGGATCCAAATACCTACTCATCATCATTATCTAAAGTTCACGAATGAGCATCAAAACCCTCTTCAACTATTTCATCCAAAAAATCCTCGACAAGTTGATTTGAAACTGCATGTAGTGGACCCTCTTCGAACTTCACACTTCGCTCAATGAAAAGTGAATCAATAGAAGTTTGTAGCAGAATATAACCTTTGAAACCTTCAGGGTATCCAAAAAATATGCATTCAACACTCTGAGGCTCTAGTGCCCTTCGTTTATAAGATGGAATATGGGCCCATGCACGACAACCAAAAATTCGGAAATGAGAGACTTTTGGTTTCTTACCGCACCAATCTTAGAAATAAGTGATTCCCTTTAGTGATTTGCTGAGGAAATTGGTTCTGAATGTATGATTCACAATTTATGGCTTCAACCCATAACTTTAGAGCCAATGATTTCTCTTGTGGCATGCAATTTTCCATAAACTTTGGAGTGTCTTGTTCTTTCTCTCGGCAACATTGTTTTGTTGCGGTGTGTAAGGCATTGTATGTTGGATATCGATGCCCTCTTTGGAAAAAAATTTATGCATATATTTGTTAACATAGACTCCACTCCATTATCACTTGAGGATCTTAATCCTTCCCTCATCTTGATTCTCAATGAGTGCTTTAAATTCTTTAAAATATTGAAAACTTGAGATTTCAAAGTCAAAAAATACACCCATGTGAAGCGAGAGTAGTCGTCGATAAAAGTGAGTACTTACCGATATTTTCTGATTGATGGCTCGGGGAAGGGTCCCATGACATCAATATGAATCATATGAAGAGGTGAGGTTTACATGCTTTTCTCAAAAAAAATTCTTGGGATGCTTACCAAGAATGCAACCCTGATAGATCACATTGGAGAATTTGATTTGAGGCAAACCGGTTACCATTTCTTCTTTGTTGAGTTGATGCAGGTACCTATAATTAATATGCCCAAATATCTCATTCCATAAAATGATCCCTTCATTAGTATGAGTCAAAAAAAATTTATATTTGGGAATGGAATGAGAGAAGGAATACGACCGAGAGTGATGATCTACAACATCGTGAGCTACCTAAGACCCTGTTTTTTTAAGTCTGAAATCTCCACTAAATACGGATAGAATTTGACCTTTCTTCTGGCCAGATGTGATTTGATATGGAAAGAAATTTCATGTGGACAACAAGGACATGCAACACATTATCAAAATATCCCCCTTCCAAAGAAATATGCCTTTACCACATACCTCAACTGGTGTGTCATCTCCCATGAGAATAGAAGGTCTTGTGCACTCTTTGATGGACGAGAATGATTATTTATTTGAAGCCATATGATTCGAAGAACCTGAATAAAGGATCCAAGTGGATGGGGAGTATGTGACAACCATCAAATCATGACCATCGCAATCTTTTCCTCTTCCTTCAATCGGTTTTTCTTCATCCTTCTTCCTTACATTTGTCGGGACCATGAGATTGTTTTGTTGTAGAATACTCACCATCTCATCTATAGTTTTCCTCATACAAGAATCTTGAATATGATAAAACTTTTTGAAAATATATGCATTTATATCTTTCCTTTTTCTTCTTCTTTTTGATCACGAAGAAGATTCATCCAGTCCGGTTCGAGAAAAACTTTCCTTTCCTAGCCTCGAGGGCTTTTTCCTTTCCCTTTTTTCCAATCTTTGAAATTCAGTTTGCTTACTTCGTTTGCTGCAAGATAATGATCTATAGAACCCTTTATGGATCCCATGGAAACTAATTTTTCCTTCTCTTGAGTTAGTGCTTCAATATAATCATCTAAAGAGGGCATTTTCATGGTGTGAATTTTTGAAGCATGAAGCGAGAAATAAAAATATAAATAACGGAACCTATTTTTTAGATAATGAAAACGATGATATGCTCATCCTTTGATGGTATTTCACCTGCAAATAAAAATAGTATACCTCTCCCTCGGATTCCCTGAGACTCTGATACCATGTAAAATTACGAGACTCGAGAGATCTAGAATTCGATGAGGAAAATAATACTAATCCAATGAATTTGCAGAGTAAACAAGGAGGAATAGAGAGCTAGAAAACTTTACTCCACTTGAATGAATGTATTCACAATGTAATTAAAAATTCAAGTGAGATCAGTTCAATATATATAGAGGAATTGAACTTGTCACTAATAATAGCAACTTCCACTAAAAGTAGTGTAAAAATAGCTAAAACACATGCCTAAACCTATAAAATAGATAGCCCACACCTAACATGAGTATGATAAGATAAAAATTGTTCTTAACCATAAATGATTAGCTAAATAAATCAATTTTACTAAAGAAAGGGGATAAATCCATAAAATCAAGGGACAATTTCCTTGATTTAAGGATGAAGTGTGCTCTCCTTCCTTTATGGTTTTAAAATTTGCATGGAGGTTTGAAAGGAGTCACTAAGTGGAGTTCTAATTAAATAAATCAAGATTAAATCCATGTCATAGGGGACATATCCCTAAAATTAAGGAAAACTCCCTAAGGAAATCAAGGAAGGTGTCTCTTACCCTCTCTAGAAAGTCGAATCGAGTGAGGAAAATGCATTGGGATGAATTAACCAAGGTTTAGGTGCCTAAAATTAATCTCATACACTGAAAGTTTTAGTGTCTTCAAAATGGAAGAAGGTGAACATGGGACAACGCAGCCTCGCAGCCATTGGCCCAAGTCCCTTTCTATCTGCATGGCATATTGTAGAGAGAACAAAATGTTTTGTGTCACCCTCAGTGCATCCACTGCTTGCCCAATCCAACAAAATTGCAGCCCTTCATGCTCCTCATATCCGCATATTCACCGATTGAGTCCTCCCAAACTCGGTCAGATCATGCAACTGTATCAGTTGAATGGGTTCAACCCCTCCAACAACAAGTTTATAACAACCTTCAACAAACTAAGAGAGACAACTTCTTGGGGAAGTAGTTATGAGTTCATATTGACCAAAGCTTCCCCATATTCCCGCGAAAAATTAGCATATTAAGGAACATTTCTTCCTAATGGGAAGAATGATCCAGGGAGGAAATAGGTGGCCACCCAACTGTTCCAACTGGCTCAAAACAAGGGTTCCACCTTGGCAAATTTTTCTATGATTTTTTAGGTCTTGAACTTCCGGGGTTGGTTTGGGACTGAATGACTTATTTTAGCTCGTGATTACAACTTGCTTAATAAAAGGTAGATTCTGAGTTGAATGGAATATGGCCTTGGCTGGAACTTTTTGATGAGGTATAGAATGCCCCAAATGGAGATTGTGTATGAAAGCGTTAAGCCCCTGGTAAGTTGACGTATCAACTACCTACATTGGGGCTCACAAACCTTTTGGCTGTTCATCTTCCATGGTTAGGGTTTTGGATTTTATTTATGTTAGAAAAGGCCTTTGGAACCTCATTGTAAAACATCATCATCTTGTGAATATAGGTGTAACCATCACATCTTCACAGGAGATAATCTTCCACCATTCTAGCGAGTTCATTCACTTTGTAATTTTCTGAGTTTTGTACATTTATTTCATTAATAAAATTGTGCATTCTTGTATCTATGTGTTTATGGAAAATATACGTGTATTTACTTATTATATTTCCTCCTTCATTTTGTTATCAAAATAATATGGATCAGTTGTGTTTATTTCTATATATCATGAGCACTTTGCCTTTTTAAGAGTTTAAATTTTTGGATGTCTTCCTAGGTAAGTTTTCATAGGATATGAATTTTTCTTTGCAACCTTATCTCATGGTGGTTGTCTTCGTAAACATTTCTTTATAAAATTCATGTACTCTTATAACTCTATTTTAATAGAATTATGAAGAATTTCATCAAAAATAAAAAATTATGTACTTCTAATATATTTGACAAATAATTTTACTTTCATGTAAAATAATTAACTACACCATGGAAACATATATACAAGGTTTATATAAGTCACCCGATATGTAGAGTTAAATGAAAATATAAAAGTTACATCCTAAAATTAAATCATTATTCATGATCTTCATCATCTATGTCATTAGTGCATGCAGTTGGGTGAATATTAGTGTTTATGAACAATCATTTAACTCTACATGTGTATGGATTATCAACCATATTTTTCCTCTAAAACATGTGGATGTGTTGTAACCTAAATTGAATTCATCAATTTTTTTATTTTATTTTTATTTCACCATGGCATTTGAGAGAAATTTTCCAATTTCCCATCACCTCAAAACTTCCAATCTAATTTTAATTAGGTGCAATATTGAAAATGAATCAATGGTTAATATTAGATTTAATCCCCCATGAAACAACCATAAACATGGATTTCAAAGGTATTTACGCAACATGGATTTGATATATGTGGCGCAAAATTAGTAGTCACATTGCCTCAATGTGGAAATATGATATTTCTAGCAGAATTACTATCTTTAGAGAGATCTAATTTAACTGAACCAACCTTTAAATGCTTCACAAAGAATAAGATTTTATTCCCCGGTGGACGATGGTCCAGTTAATCGGTGGCTCATTTTCCCAGTGGTCTGATTGACCCATAGCTCGATGTCCTAGTGGCCCAGTCCACAGTGATCCTCAATTTCCCGATGGTCTGTTTGACTGGTGTCACAACTGCCTGGTGGCCCATTTTCTCAATGGCCCATTGATCCAGTGTTTTGATTGAGGCTTTTCATTATTATTTTCAACCTACAATAGTGTCACAACCGCCTGGTGATCCTAAAACCGATATATTTGATCCTTGGTGCTACTAGATTTCCCAATCCTAGATTATCTTAGACCTCTCGATGAAATTTATTGATATTTATCAAGGCAGATGAAGCAACAAAAGTAATCCAGGTCGGAATTTAGGCCCAATTAAAGAATTCCACGTAGTTTTCTTGGTAACAATTTTCCTTCCAAATCAAACTACATGAGAATACACATGGTTGTAATAAGATTATGCCATAGAAAAATAAGAATTCCAACATTTTTTATCATTGTGGTGTGTGGAGTGGAAGTTTGAGTGTTGGATTACTAAGAGGGGGGGGAGTGAGAATTTAGGCCCAATTAAAGAATTCCACGTAGTTTTCTTGGTAACAATTTTCCTTCCAAATCAAACTACATGAGAATACACATGGTTGTAATAAGATTATGCCATAGAAAAATAAGAATTCCAACATTTTTTATCATTGTGGTGTGTCGTGGAAGTTTGAAGTGTTGGATTACTAAGAGGGGGGGTGAATAAGTAATGAGCAATTTTAGTACTTTTAACCACAATATATTCTTCAACAATATTCAACAGTTTATCATTAGAATTCAATATGTCATCAGCAGTATAAACATAAAAAACATCACATCACAATAGATATACAATACACCAGAATTTATGTGGAAACCCAAATGGGAGAAAACCAAAGAATGATTTTCTTATATATCAAAAGAATACATTCATTGGAAGCACCAACTTCCTGATTCTCCAACTACAAATGGAAGGAGGCTCCAACCCCCAATTCTCAGGCTCCAACCTGAAGGAAGATACAACTCCCTAAATTCTCTGGCTCCAAACAGAAGGAGGCTACAACCCCCTGAGTTCTCCGGATCCAACCAGAAGGTGGCTAAAACCACCTATCCTTGCCCTATCCTGTCACCCCGAAATATAAGTGTAGACCATGTAGCATCCCCAACATCCAACTGGGCTATGCCACATAAAATTTTTGAGCTATATACAAAATTAAAACATATAGAAAATCTGCAAATGCACAGATTCATACAAAATAATAATAATAATACACATGCAACACACACAGGAAAACCCCATAAAAATAAACACATAAATAATAATGCAACATGTAATTTAACACATAATTGACACTTGTCCTGGTAGAAATACCACCAACTGTGTGAAGACCTTCCACATTCCTCCTAGCCTTAGACCACACTGCTCAAAACTCTCAGCAATGGGTCACCCCTGAGCTGGGACTAAACTCCACTCAGGTAAAGGAATTCCTAACCAGGATGATGAATCTCAGACAACATGATAAACTCCACCACAGGTGCCAACTTGAACTAACAACCTATAGTACCTCATTCCCCACATGCATGTCCCACCCCAGGAAGTGTGCCCCTTATCTCCTCAACAGTCCCTCGATGTCCCCACTTCCTTTTTGGGGCTTCGACAACATGCCAGACATGAAATCTTAGAGCCATATAGCTGCAGTTTAGCACCTTTGGGAAATCAATTCCCAACAATTCTCTCACCTATAGAGAATTTCTCACAGGCCTGGCAACTTGCATCTTCCATATCCGACAGGTTTGATAACTTGCTTCTTCAATCCAAATCCTAAGCTAACTAGGTACAGGTATAGGTACATGTACGAGTACAGTGACAGGAAGGTACAAAGGACATCCAAATGAGTGAGTACATGATGATGGAATTATGGGAAAATGAACAAAGTCCAAACTATATGTATGCATGTTCCCATCTTAACACTTGTCATGTTGAGAACTACTTTGGCCCACTTGTCCTCATCCTTAGAACTTAGGATAAAATAATTATTCATACTTTATACTTTAAGGAATATTAATATAATATTCCTTTTTGGCTTAATCTCCCTAACTTATCCACTTATCCTTAACGTTTATCCCCCTTTCCCATACTAGTGAAGTTTAGTCCCCCATACTCTTTTACATGGTTGGTTTGTCGTAGTGATGTGTTTCTCATTAATATTTTCATGTGATTACATTTACATTTACATTACAAATATACTTCCCTTTCTGCATCCTACCTCACCAGCCTCAAAACACAACATACACAAAAAGGCTCTCTGGCCTCAAAATAACACGCACTGAAGTTTGTTGTGCGTGATATCATGGAATGTGCACACTTCATCATTTTAGTGCACAGTACAAGTGCACACTATACCATCGAAGGTGCATGCAAAATTATATCGAACAAATCACCATCTTAAGTACATTTGTATTTACATCTACAACTAGGGTTCGGCCTAGGGGTATTACATCCCCCTCCCCCCCCCTTCTTTATGCACTGTCCTTAGTGAAGTATATACACATATACAACCAAAATTTCAAAAATCTAAAAAACATGCAGGTATTCTT
>SNQJ01S0141789.1:58550-71320 GCA_010110895.2 Picea sitchensis | reverse complement strand
CAACCATATTCTTTTCTCCTTCACTCTCAGATCCTTCAACTTTGCACTCTTATACTACTTGTTAGGCAACGAAAGAAAACAACATAACAAGATTCTAAGAGCAAAGAAAATAGAACCAAGATTAAACCATACAAAACATCAATAACACAATTTACACAGTGATTTATGTGGAAACCCAATACAGAAAAACCATGAGGCAATGATAATAAATATTCTTAATATTCAAGGGAGAATTACAATAACCAACACTGACATACAACCATCCTCTCCTCTCTATGCACACACCACACTCCACAGTATTACATCTTACTCACACATTTCACACTCACCTCTATGGGTATGCGTGTATATATAACCTCTATCACACAATTACACGAGCTGATCATAAATAGGTCACATGATTACACAATATGTTCATTGTATTGTGCATCCATACACAATCTAAATTTAGTGCATGCAACCGCATGGGAAATTGATTGACACATTTTCAATAAAAATGTTGGTGAGAGTATTCTCTTAATAATTGAGAGACATTCCTTATAAACAATGAACAAATTATTTCAAATAGTTAAATTTATATTTACACTTAATAATGTTATTAAGTGTCAAAATTCCAAAATTATATCAAGAAAGACTAAAATGATAATCCAAATTATTGTCATTTATTTTCTTGTAATTTTTTTCCATACCTTAAAATTTTTTTAAAACATGAATTAACATTTTTAAAACTTCCTCACATATATAATTTTGCAAAAGGTTACCATTGAAGATTAAGTGTATTGATTTTCACAAGACTTTAGTGCGAGCGAGGGGATCACTAAGTAAGTTCAAGAGATGGAATTTTGTGATGCTTTAAGTTGTCAAAATACATGCAAATTTATACCAATGATGGGATATATATATAATGGTGAGTGGTTTATATTATTTAATAATTATAGTTGATCAATAACAAAAATTTATTAAATTCAAAAATATAAAGGGAGGATGATAAACGTAGATTCGGTGGATTGATTTTGTAGTAAAAGGGTTATTTTTATTTATTTGTATAAATTTATATGAATTAAAAAAGATTAAGGTTTTATGATGGTTGAAGTTTTTCTCATGGATGAACAATGTCTTTAAAATTTTTGTTAATTTTACTTACATTATTAAAAAAAATTACAAAAATTTTAAATCAATTTAATATCTAATTTCTTATATTACAAATTTCAGTAACAAAAAGAAAAATAATTATATTATTAAACAAGTGTTGCATGGCAGCGTAGTCCTTGCYAGGTTTTAATGGGAATAAATGCATTGTTATGGCGAGACCGAGGGAGAAATAGAAGCCTGAAGCAAYGGACACGTGGGAAGCAACTTGAAGTACAGGTGGTATCCATACAGAAAATGACTCGTGGCAGTGTGTCACACGCCAACCATAAGACATCAGGTTGGTAGATGACCTGGGGAGAACGTCATTGMKGAAGTAARGCCGAGGCCCAGAAGAACCAGAGTCCTGAATTCCCGAATTAGTTAATCATAATATTATATTAATATGGGGTTAATATGTGGATATTCTTGCAGATTAATCTATTAGCACCAAAATGACAACCTAACGAGGATGTTAATCCTACTGTGTTTTTTATAGATGTGATACTCCTATTTAATTTTTTTTCTGGGGCATGTATAGTTCAAATATGGGACTTAGAAATTTTCTGTCATAATGACTTGAAACAATAAAAAAGGATAGTAGTAGTTTTTTTTTTTTTTGAAATAAAGGTTCCTGGAAAAAGAGGAATCACACACATTAAACATTCAAATTTAATAAACACAATTTCCTGACATCCAACATAGTTGAAGAAAATTTTTTATGAGCACATAAAAATAAAAGAAGATGATCGATATGCATGAGAGAACTAATTTAGCATTCCAAAAGCAACCCACAAGGCACCGTCGAAATTGTTCCCGAAGTAGTTTTCTTTGAAATTTATCAAATAATAATAATGTATGTTATATATTTCTGGAAATTTAAATGGGTTTGTCATATAGAGTGGGATTGGGGCTCCCACAGACCAGAAAAGAAATAAGTACAAGAAATAGGACTGTAGATAGAAGAAGTGGGCAATGGTAGAGAGGAGGACCTGAAAAGAATAAATTGGAAGTTATCAGTCTTTGGTTAGAGATTTCTATTTAAAGAGGTGGAATAACTGGATTGATAAAGAAAGCAAGATGTGATCAATATAGACTTACTATGATGGTATGTATTTCTCCCTTTGTTATTTGCTTGCTGATGCCTTTTTATTGCTCTCGTCGATGACCACTGGAATCGTTCCAACCGGTTGTTTCCCTTCGTCAGTCAGCGTGTTGATTCTCCTTTGGATCCATTCTTCAATGTAGCTTCTCACGGGGGCCACGTTGATTTCATCCTGGTTTTTTATGTTGAAAATCTTGTTTTATAATTTCCTTAGATCGATAGAAATACCATGCAGAGAAAGTTCAATTTCTTCATTGTTTGTTGAATAATACACTAGATAGTTCTCCATGTCATCTTGACCATATTCAAGGATGTTGTAAAACTTTTCTAAAGACAACCCCTTTAAAATATCAACAAGTTCATCGAAGGCTTGCTTGGTTAAGGACAAGGAGTTGGGGATTAAGTTTGGGTCTTGAACCTCGTTGGTACTTCTGGCTAAGTCTATTTCGGTCAGGTTTCTGAATAATTCTTTTTTTTATGATATGGCTTGTTCACATGATTCGACAATGAGATGTAGGTTCTTAACTTTCTCTTTCCAACATTCTTTTAATTGTTTGATCCGGTTTGGGGAGGGGAGATCTTCTTGTCTTCTTCTCATATCTAAGATGTTGATGACATGGTTTCCAAAAGGGATCACCATCTCTAGATAGAAAAGTTCTTCATTTTTTAAATCCCCCTGCAAATGTTCGTGCAAATCATGTGCCCTCGTTAAAAAGGAAGATATATTTTGTGATGTTTCCCAGGCTTTAGTAATTATCTCCATCATTTTCCTGATATTCTTCTCCACATAGCCTCTACATGATGTGAGGAGGCTAGAGGATCCTTTTAACTTGGCTGCAAGGGTGGCAGGCACATTTTTTGCTAAAGGAATGACAAACAATGGGGTAGGAATCAAAGCCTCCTCCAATTCCTTGATTCGTTCATTCAGTCTGGCATTCTCCGCTTCAATTCCTCCAATGGAATCATCAAGAGCATCTACGGTTTCTAGGTGAAATTGAGATATTTGGGATGGATGCATGTTCCTAAGGTTAATCTTTGAACGAGCTTTCCCTTTCTTATTTGTTACATCTCTCTTTTCAATAATTAAATTTTTAGATTGGTTGTCAAAAACATTGCTCTGGAATACAAAGGATTCATCTTCGTAAAAAATGTCGGTATAAGTTATTTCCATTGTGGAACTATGGTGCATCTCGTCCGCAAAATGATCAACTTTTCGAAACACGTCATCCACAACAATCTCAAGTTGCATGTTCTAACTTTAAGTTTCGGGTTCTTCTGCCTGCCCTACAACATTTTTTCTCTTCTTTGTCACGGGAAGCTTGTGAGAACTATCAATTTTTCTGCGAGGAGGGTTCTTATCTCCTCCTCCGTTTGAAGAATTCTGAGTTGCTTTCTTACTAGGGTGGGCCTTTTAAACAATGCTCCATGATATCATGCTCTTGGGAGTGTTGGTCGGGGACTAGATACTCTTCTCACCGGAGCCTTTTCCCTATTGTCTGTACAATTCAGTTATGCTATGAATTGTATCTACATCGCCATCGTCGGGAGAAGGAGTGTTGTCGTCATTGTCTCTATCTTTGTTCAGGCATGTATGGATAAAAGAGCTACTAGATCCAACTTCTAGTAAATGTTCTAGAAAAATCCCATTAGGGCTGAACCCTCTTAACCTTTCAACATATCTTAGTTTCAAGTTGTTGAAATGGATTGTGAATTTGTCAATCTTGTTGACATTCCTAAACATGAAGTCCCTGACTTTCCAAGGCAGAGGAATGAACTATTTTTTTCTCTTGCCATGGAAAAAAATGCAACCAATAATTGTATTGCCTTGCTATTTCTATAACAAACATCTTGTCCATGATGTGACATGATGTGACATGGAAGGAAAGAAGGATTTTCCTTGGAGCAAAAGATCATTATTACACTATCATTTTCCACTTGTTCAAGTGTCCCCTTCCTGTTCAAAAACTTGGTTGCCTGGACAAACATCTAGAGAGCATCATTTCCTAATAATAAATCTTTGAAAACTAAGACAAAGTCATTAAAAACCTCATAAAAAAATGGGAGGCCTTGTGCCTCCACAAGGCCTAGTACCAGAACGTTATTGGGTTGAATTCATAGTTTATCTTCTTGGACATAGACAGTTTTGGAAACAGACAGTAATGCGTTATCACGAAAACCAAGTAGGATGACATATAAAATTTATTCTCTTCTTTGAATCATGACAATTGGGAATAGATTTCAATGGAAATTAGCTTCCCCCAATAAAAAATGGATTGTTCCTTGACTGTGAAATACAAAATATAAAGAACCATGCAGGAAATTCTTGTCATGGATTCATGTCCCTTTATTCTTGTAAACAACTAGGCAATTTCTTGGAATGGATTTCTAAAGGAACTGACCTGCAAATTTGTGATATCTTCAGGAACTGTTGTTGGGTCTTCCAGTAACTCGGGTAAGAGTTGCAACCCATTATCATGTTTCTCTAGGAACTGCTTGCAGTCTTGTCCTCTGAAAGTCAATGTTGGCTCTGACAATATTAACATCTTGCGGAAGACCTGAGGTAACAAAGAAACAGGAGAATGGTCGCGCAGTGGAATACTTATTTGGCTTGAAATATATTTTTCGGCGCACCAAGAGACGACCTCCTTATCGGGGCTAAATTTCTCTCATGGGATAATTTTCCATGGTTTTTCCAAAAACGAGATTCGCTATTTTAAAAATGATTTGCCCAAATTCTATAGGATAAAATTATTTTACCTTAAAAATCGCCAAAATTTTATACAAACTATATAAAATACTTAGAAATTTGAATATTTAAAAAAAAATATCACTAAACATTTATAGTCGACATATGGAGGATTAGTAATATTCGCCAAGGTTTCTACATTTTAAAATAAATTTCCATCCTTAAAATAATCCCTGCTCCTTACAGTCAAAAACTTCAGGGACGTAGACTGCACGAGTGATTCCAAAGGTCCAAATCAATTAATTATGGGTGGATTAGGATGAATAGTAAGAGAATGCCCTGGACCACTGTAATTTATGGTCCTCACGCCCAAATATTTTCACTGTATCTCCACAGAACTGTTGTCAAGATGGTGCCATAAGTTTATGAGAACATTCATTTTCTCTAGATGATGTTTGAAATGAAGAAGAGTTGGAAGGGATAATATAAACCTCCACAAATCTTGGTCCAATGTGTGTGAATGGGAGATCTCCTCGATCCTTTCACTCATTAATGACAATATCGATGGTTGTTGCAAGATGCATTGTTAGAATTAAAGACTAGCAATTGCATACTTAGAAGTGCGAAGATGGAGGGTACAACGAAGAGCAATTAAGGATTGGAGATTTCATAAATGCCCCAATGGGACGACTCGTGAAAGACATTCCATGTTGTTTGAGATGAACAATTGGAAGGGATAATATAAATCTCTGTAGATCTTGTTTTAATGCGTATTAATGGGAGATCTCCTCGAGTGTTTCGCTCATTAATGACAATGTTGACAGTTCCTTCATGATGATTTGTTAGCATCAAAGCTTACTAATTGCTTATTTAGAAATAAATACAAAGGTCGTGGGGAAGAGAAAGAGAAATTAAGGAATGGATAATTATCAAAAGAGGTTGGTCGGGCTTCAAAATAGGGTTACAAGGTATAACCATGAGAGTTGAGGGCCGACAGTCAAATTGTATGTCTTAGAAGTTTTGAGTGCAAAATGCATAACAAGGAAGAGGGCATGATGGGATAGTCCAAAGGTCAATTTGTATATCGCAGAACTCCTGGTATTGTTTGCAAGCCATGAAACATTGGAAGTGCAATCGTGATCCCGCCTGTCCGAGAACCCGCAATTGAAAAAGTGGCTAAGTATGGAATAGGGAAACGATAGGCCAGACTCGTTTTYGATAATATATTGAAATTTGTAATATATATCCCATTACATGGCAAGATATTTTTTGCATGTTTCTGGGCAAGTTGTGTAGTGATAGTCAATGTGATTGTCTCGTCGAGCCTTTTKCTTATTAAATACATTTTGTACATTTGTTGCATGATGAACTCTTAGCATTAAACCCTAGTCATTTCATAYTTTGAAAGAAGTACGAAGGTGGCGAGCACAGGAAACAGTAACTAGGAATTGGAGATTTCATGAACTCGCCAACCCGAGTATCCGCAAAAGAGATTCCATGAAATGGGAAAGTATGGAAAGTGGTCAGACGGGCTTCAAACTAGAGTGACAAGGGTTCCCTAGGAGATGTGATGCCTCGATGGTCAAATTGTATGTCTCGGAACTTTTGAGTGAAAAATGTGTAACACGGAAGAGGGGATGATGTGGGAGTCCGACAACCAATTTGTATATGGCGGAAGTCTGGGATATATCCTCGAGCCTTTCACTCATTAATGGAAATCTTTACGGTTCCTGCATGACGAAATGTTAGCCTTAAAACTTACTAATTGCATATCTAGAAAGAAGTACAAAGATGGTGGGGACAGGGAACAACAATTAAGGAATGGCTAATTATCGAAAGCGGTCCGTCGAGCTTCAAAATAGGGTTACAAGATATAACCAGCAGAGGTGAGGGCTCGACTGTCAAATTGTATGTCTCAAAAGTGTTGACAGCAAAACACTTAACATGGAAGATGGCATGATGGGGCATTCCAGCGGAGAAATTGTATGTCATGAAACTCTGGGTACTGTTTGTAAGTCGTGGAACATTGGAAACACAATCTTGAGCCCGCCAGTCCGGGAACTCGCAATCGAAAAATTGTCTAAGTATGGAATAGGGAAACGGTGGGCCAAACTCGATACACAATGTTTGCATCATGTGAAACCATGGAAATGTACCACATCATGAACATAGAGCCAACTTGTGAATAAGTATTGAAAGAAACGACGGTTGGGAAAAATTGTATATCGTGGAACTTCGGGTACTATTTGCAAGTCGTGGAACATTGGAAACACAATCTTTAGTCCACCAGTCCGGGAACCCACAATTGAAAAAGTGTCTAAGTATGGAATAGGAAAATGGTAGGCCAAACTCGTTTTCACTAATATATTGAAATTTGTAATAGATATTCCATTACCTGGCAAGATATTTTCTGCATGTTTCTGGACAATTTGTGTAGGGATAGTCGGTGTGACTGTATCCTTGAGTATTTTTCTTATTAATGACGATATTTACAGTTGTTTCATGATGAACTCTTAGCATTAAACCTTTGTTGTTTCATATTTGGAAAGAAGTATGAAGGTGGCAGGCACAGGAAACAGTGACTCAAAATTGGAGATTTCGTGAACCCGCCAACCTAAGGATCCAAAATAGGGTGACAAGGGTTCCCCAGAACATGTGAGGCCCTGACAGTCAAATTGTATGGCTTGAAAATTTTGAATGCATAATGTGTAACATGAAAGAGAGGACGATGTGGGAGTCCATCAATCAATTTGTATATCGTGGAGGTTCGAGTTCTGTTTGTAGGTCACAGAGCAATGGAAGTACAATCTAGAGGCTGGAATAAGTAATGTGCATTGGGAAGGGCGTGAATGTGGCAGGGATGGAAGGAAGCAATAAATTCTTTGAAAATTTTTGTGAACCCAGGTAGAGTGAAGCTTGTGAGTTGGAGGAGCCCATGGTGGAATTCTAGATCACGAAATTTTTGGGTGCAAGATGTATATCACGAAACACATGGAAAAAATGGGTATGGAAAGGAACGACAGTAGTTCGAAGTAGTGTAAATATCAGTTTAATGTGTGTTAAAGGGAGATGTCCTCGAGGTTTTTGCTTGTTAATGCCAATTGGTTTGTACTAGTGTGTTGAGTTGTCACTAGTAAAACCATAATTAATGTGCATTGGGAAGGACACGAAGGTAGTGGGGATGGAAGGCAACAATAGATTCTTTGAAACTTTTGTGAACCTGGGTAGAGTAAAGCTTGCGAGTTCGAGGAGTCTAGGGTGGAATTGTAGATCACAGAACTTTTGAGTGAAATATGTATATCACGGAACAAGTGGAAGGAGAGTTCGATAGCACCAACCCCAGAAACCTCGACCATAAAATTGACTAAGTATAGAAAATAATGGAGGTCGGTCAGACTCATGATGTGAGGATATAGATAGAGATGAATATATGTCAATCCACCAACCCACTAACCCACGATCATAGAAAGGCGACTAAGTATATAAACAAAAAGGGATAGTAGAGGGGGAAAAGTAAAGGGAAAAATAGGTAAGTATCTTAGAGAAAAACATTTACTGTTCATTTATCAATGCCAATCGTTTCAAACCTTTGGTGAGTTATCACTAGTAAAAGTATAAATTGCAGATCATGAAAGTTTTTGGGTGCAATATGTATATGACGGAACAGGGGGCATAAGTGTTTGATAGCGCTAACTCAGAACCCGGTGGTTAGATAATTGGATAATTATTGAAAGGGACGACGGTTGGTTGGGATGATGATGTGAAGATATAGATGAAGATGAGCAGCTGCCAATCTTCCAACCCAAGAGGCAGTGATCATAGAAATGTGACTAAGTATAGAACCAGAAAGGGATAATAGAGGGGAAGAAGACAAGAGATAAATGGGCAAGTATAGAGGAGGGAAAATAAAGGGAGAAACAAACATTTAGTCTCAGCTATGTAGTATACTTGGGGGTCGACAAAGAAAACTTCAAGTTTAAAGAGAATTTGTTTATATTTATTCCAATATTATTCATATTAATAAATCTTAATAGATTATTTGTGGTCCAAATGTAAAGCAGCTTCCAATTTGTAGGGTGTTTTTCGGCTCGCAAATTTCGTTCAAACCCATAAGCAATAGAAAAAAAATTAAAATATATATATATATATATATATATTGTTGCGCCTCTTTCGTCACCTTGGTGAGAAAATAAGAGGTGCTTGCAAGATCAGTTGGGTCTGTTGAGTAGGATAGCTGTAGAGAGAAGAGTTAGAGAAAGAAAAACAAAAACCAAGATTAAGAATTAAACTAATAGATGCAATAAAAGCTAAAATCATAAGCATAGGGACATAGAGATAACAAGAACAAAAAGACCCATGTCACCAATGTTTGAGGCTGATCTATTGATGAAAACAAAGAACCAAGAAGAAAGGGGACTATGAGTCCCTTCTTCCTACAAGGGAAGGCTCTTGGACCCTCACTAGTTAGCTCTTCTTACAACAAAGAAAATGGAAAATAGTGATGAAAGAACTCTTTACAAATCCACTCAATGGTGAGATGGATTGCTCAATGTAATGGTGCCAATGTGCTCTTGTCAAGGATGGAGTCCTTAAAACAATATAGGCAACATAAAATTACTTTGAATTCCTTGAGAAAATGAGGTGCATTCATGGCTTTTTATAGCATTTCATTGGGTTATTATGTAACTGCTTTGTAGTGTGAAAAGAGGCCATTTAGGGCATTATTAGGTCTTTGACCATCCCACAAGTCAGATCCAGCCCATATTTGAGGGTCAAATCGGCTTGGGAGCTGAACCATAAGTGGTTGGGAGGCCGACCACTTTCATAAATGCACCGTTTAGTAGGTGCGCGGCTTTTTGCGCTAACAGTCGCTCATCGTGCACGATTTCTACGTTCATGTTCCGTGCACGTGCATGCGCGCCCAGTTTCTGCAAAGCACTCTTCAATTTTTCACTACTTTGTATAGTTTTTTGACATTTTTGAATGTTGTGGTATTAATTCATGCTCATGAATGACTTCATTACTGGTTGACGATGCGGAGTTCTTGTAACCATGTGCGGACGAAATCTCAGTGATAACATATGCCCCCTGATGGATGAGGTTAGGAGCATACGTATAGCCGAAATCCATCAATGTTTCTTCTACTGAGAATTTTTTTGTAAGAGAGAGTAATAGTGTGATTGTCCAGAGCGATCCGTTGGAGGGAAAAAGGAACCGGTAGGACCCGACCTTCTATGAGGTGTGCAAAATAGAAAACTGTGTACAAACGAGGCAGGCATGCCCCATGCTCGTGTCATGTAACTCTGAAAAAAGATGATTGAAGTGTTGGTGTAGACAACTACAATGCCCTCGAGGGCGGTCGTGATAGAGGAAGAAGACAATTCTACAAATGAACATGCTCTGAATAGTAGGCTTTGATCACGGTAATAAGTAGCAGTGATTATTTGGGCATTGATAGCCTTGCCAAGTTCAGAGGTCTTCGGCAAAATAAAAGAACTAACTGCAATAGTCACAAAGTAAGACCCACCACAACATGAGAAAGTGTTGGCGTCGAATGTTAGGGGGGTCAACGACAGCAGGGAGCAATGGTGTTTTACCCTGTTCCATTCGAGATTTCTCATTGAATGGATAATGAGAATCAAGATACTGTCACCCTTCTGGAAAATTGTGCTGATGTCGACAAAAGAGGAACGTGACTCCCAGAAACAAAGGGCTGAGGTGAGGAAGTGGCAGAGGTACATGGACGAAGTCAACAAGTGGGAGGAATCAAGACTGCCCTTGGTTGGAGGATGTATGAGAGAAATAGTGGCCGCAACCGTGTAACGAGATCGAGTGTCAGAGGGATGACAAGACTGGTGATAAGTTGTGCCAGAGGCGGGACAAGGTGAACAAATTCAGAGGGTAGAGGTAAGTGACCTGTGGGGTACTCTGAAGATATGGACGATGCCATAAAGGGTAGATGATAAGTAATGCTCCAACCAAGGGTGACATGGGTTGCATTTGGCCAAAAGGAGGGAAGCAGGTCGTCAAAGGTGACGACAAAAAGATAATGTATTGACTGGAAATAAATGCGTTTGTACAATAAATAATGAATAATTGGGGAGAAATGTACAAATACAGAAACGGGTGCCCCAATGTGATATGGGTGGCCCACGTAGGGCATAATTTTCTCAGAAAAATTGATGAAAGGGGGAGGGGCATTGGTGAGTTTCTGCATGAGATAGGTGAAATGAAGGTAGGTTCGCAGATGGGAAAACTGATTGTGGATGAAATGGAGGGTTCATGATACTGCGGAGGTGCTGGTAAAAAATAGAATCGCAAAGAGATAATCTGGGAGTCCGTGTGGGAAAGCTAGCAAAATGAGGAGAAGGAGTATGGGGTTGATTCACGACATGATGAAAGACTATCGGGACTCCCATCCCTAAAGGGTAAGGAAAAACAACATGAGTGTCAAAAAGTGGCAAAAGGTGCTATGAATGGGACAACTCATGTGGGTAAGATTTCTACCGGGTAACAGTACCGAAGATGCAAATGGAGGCGTGGGTACTGCAGAGCCGGGAATGGGGATCCTAGAGGCCAATATCAGAGGGTGTGATTGTAAATGTAAATGCGATACAATGGGAAAGACTACATGCCAGTGTTGAGTATATACCTGAAGGGGTTGTGTCGATGGGTGACGATCAAGTACCTGCACACATGAAAAACAAATACCCAAAGTGAACAATATCTGAAGAGAATCAAAGATATGAGCATGTATTTGATAAGTGTGACTATGCGCATGCGTACCTGACCATGGTATGAAAAAAAGGCACCCTGGGGGCACAGGATGAAAAGTGACCCAGGGACTGTTGTGATGTAGGTGACGGGATGTTGATCCCGTGGCTGAAGACGGATTGAAAAATGGACACCGTGGGCTCCCGGAATGGTGAGTGGAAGTTTGGAAAAAGGCCTATATATAGTTGTAGGGCCCACATTGCCACCTCATTTGTACCTGCTGTAATAGTGACTGGACGAGCAGTTTTCAGAGGAGATTTGGAGATTCGAGCAGGTCGAGGCATCCAAGTGGTGTATGATGTATATCTTTTTTTTGTTGTATATAGGCTAGTGAGCCCATTTTTGTACTGAGGTGCCGCATTGGCCTGCGGATACATGTATTTTTGTATGTAAACATTCGGATGGCCTGATGGGCTTTTATATATACATGAGTATACATATTTGAGATCCATATGTTGTCTACATGTTTTTTGCTGATGAGTTGATTAGGTCCATTCGATATATATGCTGTGACAGGTTTTGTGATAGGTTTATGTATGTGTAGAGGTAGCTTGATGTGATATATGCCATTCTAACACAATATTTTCTAGGTTATCTGTGATTTGATTCAATTGTCTTGGAATATGTGTAAATGTAATGGAATCAAAATGTCGAGATAACAGCCTAACCTCCAGGTATTTGCGAAAGAGGCACGGATCGCGTACGCGGTACACATTGTTGAGTTGGAGAATGACTAGTTGAGAGTCGAGGAAGACGCTTATGTGATGAATATCATGATGTTGAGCGTCGACCAGGAGGCCTATGACAACAATATATTCGGCTTGGTTGTTGGTCGTTGAACCCAAACATATGCCGCTTGAATGGAGTATTTCATGTGAGGGGGTGTAGAGAGCCCAAGCGTCCGAAGAGAGATTTTGTGTCCAATGGCTAGCACCGTCGGCGTAGCCGATGTGGTAGGCTGATGGTTGAGGCATCTGTCAAGAGAAAAAATGATAGTTTAGATGAGAGGGGAGGAGAAAAAAGATTAAAAACACTAAAAAAGAAATAACCTAAAGTAGAATGACTACTTTTAAGCAT